>CM021776.1:5087670-5149903 GCA_011076525.1 Nettapus auritus | reverse complement strand
TCGATGATCTTGAGGTCTCTTCCAACCTAGAAATTCTGTGATTCTGTGATTCTGTAACAGGCAGGAGAAGAAGTTGGTAGGCTTTTCACTCTTTCCTATTATATTCTACTGTGGCAGTAAGAAAATTGACTTTCCATGTCAGGAAGATTTCCCAAGGAGGACTCATTAGACATTGCTTGGGATTTCCTATAGACTGCAGAATATCAGTCAGTGCACGCCTTTAAACAATCATGTAGGCACAATTGTCCTGCTGTTCAGAAAGGGAGATAACTGATATTCTCCTGAAGTCCCTTCCACAGGTAGTCAGCAGAACTGAAATCATAAACTATTGTTTTTAGTTAATAAGTAAAATCTACTGTGTCTCTTTTTCATTTCAATTTAATTAAGAATTGTAAGTTGCAAGAGGATGGTGGTACTTTATGAAGTCAGTAGTTGTAAATGTGGACTCAGGACTTCCCCAGATAAATAGCTCCTGAACATTCACAGTATTATTTTTCTCTTCAGACTTACAAGGTACACTTTTGCTCCCTTGTATATTTTTTATTTTTATTCTTGTTTTTATTTTTTTCCAGCTAGGAATTAGTGCAGGATCAGCGCATATGAGAAATATGTTGAGACAATGATTTCTTCCGGCCTTTCAGGGAATAGTTTTATACTTACATGTTCCAGGTGAAAGAGTTGAGAGCTTACCATCACTCATTTGTTGCATGAATTTGTAGCCAAGAACTTATGAAGGACTATTTTTACAAAATCATGGGATGTTTCTAAAATTTTTTCTGTGGTCTGCAGCTCTTCATATATTGATATGAACAATTAAAAGTGAATAACTGAGTACAAGTCTACAGACTGCCTAAGAGGCTCAACAGAATTTTTTGAGAACAACCAGGATGACTTGCATTTCTTCTAGGTACTTCCATTTCATAGCTGCTGCAGCCTGAATGCTGAACTAATTTACATCACTGTAAAGGTGAATAAAAAGGAGATTTTTTTTTTTATTACTGCATGACTTCTTCAGAGAGGAGTAGGTGGAGTAGGGGAGAAACTGCACAAAGTCTGAAAGAGTTATTGGATATGTTGAGAGAGTACCAAGAAACTATAGAGCAGAGGTGAGTGGAATGATACAAAAGAAGCCATTTGATAGCATTAAACTCTCAGACTTGGCTAGGAAGTTGCCGTGACTTCAGTGAAACAGGTTGAAGGAAAATAGGTCAGGAATAGCTAGAGGATAAGTGAGGTTGTCCAGGGTTTGTATATCGCAGTCTTTCTCTAGCTATAAGTACACACACATACACATACAATGCAGTTTTTTTATTGATACACACAGTAGTTGTTAAGAGGTGTCACGTTGTATTCAGTACTGACTTTAATGTGACATTGGTTAACATAAGAAATACTCATTATTTGTAAGCAGAAACTAGAAATTCTAAAGTCTGCTGAGCAGAGTTTAATCTTTTTAACTGATAAGAAATGTGAAAAGTGGGTAACGAATATACAACATACAACCCTCTAAGGCATTCAAGAGGAAAGAACTAGGCTGAGCAGCAGCAAATGTGGCTTAACTAGGAATAATTCATTCTGATATGTGTAGGTCACAGAAAATATGCTGTAAGAGGTAAATATTTTAGAGCTGTGCATAATGCTCTAGCTGTGGAATTTTCACTGATGTGCCCACTGGGAATTACCTGTCTGCTGCTTTCAGAAAGCCAAACATAAAGTTAAATGTTTTTTCATAAGAGATTTCTTAGTTTAACAGCATTTTACAGTGGGTTTTTATTATCTTCTAAAAGCTGTGCGAATATATAGGGCAGAGTGTGTACAGTAACCTAGGCAAGTTCTTAAATGTGCGTGATATTTCCATGTGTTGTCTGTGTGAGTTTCTCTGTGGTCTTTTATAATACATATTTTTAAGTAAAGTTGCATGAATTTTACCAGCTAAACTGCTAGCCTTTTGGTTTCATGGGGTTTTATATCTTTTAACATTCAGTATATTTTGCAAAAAGTCTATCAGGGTAGTATCTAAGGCAGTGGAGAATACTGTCTTAAATCTTCAGTATCTCACATTTCCTGCTTAATTCTGTTTTGCTCTTGTTACGAGAGAAAACCATTCTAGAATGGTGGGAAGTGTGTAATTTTGGTTAACTTGCATTCTATTAACCATAATCCCTTACTTCAAGAGTGTCCAGTGGGTAAACAGGAACTGCTAAACCAAGCATGGAGTCTTCTCTGAAATACCGCTGGCTGTACGTTTATATGTTATTATTAGAAATAAGCATTTTTTGTTTCATTCTTGCTCACATACCAGCATCTTTCAAAAGTTTTTGTTCTTCCTAGAGTGTTCCTTTTTTCACCTTTGGATAATGCAATCCAGACTGATGGATCAGCCTTTCTTCCAAATTAGACAGCAGTTAGCACAGATTAGACAACCATAACAAAATGCTGCAAATCTCCAAAAGATATTGCTGGACAGAAAAGCTTCTGTGCTGTTCAGTAGAGTTTAGTGTTTTAATAGAACCAAAAGAGCAATTTTCAGTCACTCAGAGATCCCTTAAAGCTTGTTCCAATTGTAAGAACTGAGGAAAGGGGCTGATGAAGCAATGAAGCACTGACTTGAGCAAGAACACACAACGCTGCTGCCTAGGAGGTCACAGGGTCAAGTGAGCTGCAGCATTCAGTTTTTAAGATTCTCTGAATAAGATAGTGGGAAAAGTGAAGTGGAGACAATGAAGACAATGGAGAATGAATATTGCTGGTGGGGAAACAACTCAAAATAGTTGTTTGTTATTCCTATAGTTATATAGTATAGTTATTTCTATTTATTGATGAGTGTTGGCCAGACTCTCATAAATAAATAATGTGTCACAAGTACTCTTTGTTAGATAAGCAGCTTCCTCTGATCTCTGTGACAAAAAGAATGATGCTTTACTTATCTGTGTGTCCAGGGAAAACATCTCAGCCTTCCAGTGTCTGGAAGTACTGCAGTCACTGCAGTCATCTGACAGTGCAACAGTCCTTTGTGTGATTGTCTTCAAGCAGATATTTGCCAGGGCCTTGGATGCTGGTAGTTATCTGGCCTTGTGGTTCAGGTATCCACGAAGGATCCTGGTACATGGAATTTGAATGCCACTAGTTTCAGAATCAAGTTAGTATCTGCTCAAGTCTGCGTGTCAGCAACTGTATACTTGCACACAATACTAAAGTGCATTTGGGTATGAAATACTCAAAACAATATATTTTCACAGAAGTTAAAGAATATTAACTGTAGACAGTGCAATGAGAGACAAAGAAATATGAGATTTTCAGAAAACATCTCTGGATGGAAAACTTACTTTATCTCTCAGACATCCTCTATTCCTATGCTAATGATACTTCTGAACTGGTGAAAAAGCTGTGAGCTACTGCTGCTCGACACTTAGG
Organism: Nettapus auritus; assembly: GCA_011076525.1. NCBI lineage: Eukaryota > Metazoa > Chordata > Aves > Anseriformes > Anatidae > Nettapus > Nettapus auritus. The sequence continues at coordinate 5,146,489 of CM021776.1, read as the reverse complement.
GGGGGTTTGTTTGTTTGTTTGTTTGTTTTTTCACAAAGAGCTCAGTAAAAAAGGTTCACAAGGTAAATATAAACTGTGTCTGAAGAATCTGCAGGTGTGAAAGGAGCATACCAAAACATGGAGCATACCAGTAGCCAGAAAGGCTACTCCACAGCAGCACCACTGCTGCTTAGTCGCTTCTTTTTTGTTTCCCACAAAATGTGCTGAGGACAGAGTCTGGTGCTGAGTATGTAGATAGCATTGCCTGTTCCTGCCTGAGCAGATACAGAAGGAGAAGTGACCTTGGGAGCCTACTTTCTCTGACTTATTTATTTTGTAAAAGAAAAACATCTTGGACACTGCTCCAAATCAGGGAGGGAACATGAAGGAGCTTTCCTCAAATAGATTGAATCTGTTCTTCAGCTTTCCAAATCATGAAATAATGCATTGATTACCCTGGTACATTTATTTCAACTATGCATGGTAGCAGTTAATCCTTTTTATTTTCAAGAGTTTGCAGCAACCCTTCACATTGGAACACTTTAATAAAGATGCCCTTTCCCAGGAAAAGTGCTCTCACAGCCCATGGGAAGTGTAATGCTGTTGTTACTGTGTCCCAAAAGAGTGCACTTGTAGAGGCTGAAGCTTTCAAACTCCTACTTTTCAGTAGTGGATGCAAAGGTTATTTTTCTACAACTATTCAGAAGTAACAGTTATCTCATAATATGCCTGTCTGCAACAATTCTAGCAAGAGAAGGTTCCTTCTTTCTTTAGGATTACTGATCTGCTAAATCAAAAATTGTTTTAGCAAATTCACAAGCAAAAGCACTTTCAATAAGTACGTAATACTTACTGATCTGTGTTTTTCCAAATTTTGCTAGGACATATATGTACAATGATGTCAACTGAAAGAAGAGAGGTTACCATTAGCAACAGTACGTTCCTGGAATGTAGGTAGCAAAAGGTCATAGAATACTGTCTCTTTACTTACGGAGGACGTTATTTTATGTCTACTGAAAGTATGCTGATTTTTTTTTTTCTGTGGCTTTGTTCTTTCTTCCCCACTCTGTCCTTGTTTTATCCACAATTCTATTTTGATTCAACATGAACTGTATGCATTTGGATTATAGTATTTAGTGCTATAAGCTCTAACCACAATGAAACCACTTTGTAGTCATAATTAGCCATGTAGCCAAGATTTGATTGCCATTTTTAAATGCTGTTGTGACCAACCATCGGCTGTTCTGGCACGTAACAGGAAATACAAAGAATTCTGAACTTCAGTTAAGTCCTATTATTCCACTTATATTTATCTCTTATTTATTCAAGTCTATCAACTTATGTCATTTCTTTTTCTTTGTGTTATATGTGGAAAGTAAAACTCTTCCTTCAATAAGAGTTACTCGCGTTACGTATTTGTAGAAATACAACGAAGCCTTCAAACGTGTAATGTTTGAGTGTGATACACGTTATGAATCCACTGTGGTTTAAATCCAAAAAAAAAGAGACTGTAATTTTCCATTTACAGGCACTATATCGTTGTTTTGCTACAACTGATTTAAAAACCTTACTCTGGTTGATTTCACCTTCAAGTTCCAAGTTAACCCTAATGCAGATGAAGTTTATTTCCTCAACATTGTGTTCAAGATGTTGAAATGCCACCAGTCTCCTGGCTTCTTTCCCAGGCTACTGGCAGTTCATGAAATTGAACTGCTGTGTATAAGAAACACAAAAACAAACTCAAGACCCACAAGAAGTCTTTTCAAACTCTAATCATTTTCTGTTTTAACATATTTTTGACATAAAACAATACTTGATGACTTGTATCTTCAGCTCTCTGTGCAAGCCAAATATTTTTTACAGCAAAATTTCACCCAGTCTTAAGTTGTTGGCAGCGAACTCACACAGTATGCTCAAAGTTACTATGCTTAAAATGGTGCATAATAAGCAGTGATCTTAAATTCTGTAGTAATTCAAATGGTTACCCCCAGCTACATCATTGTACCTTGCAGCTACAGTGGTTCTCTAGGTTCTTGGGCTTTTTTTTTTTTTCCTTCTTCTAGTGAAAATAAGTCTTTAGGCTCTATCCGAAGAGTTCAGGTTTTTGAATTGAGCAGCACTTTTGAAGTGCTGTGAAGGACAGACATGCATGTTTCCTACTGGAAAGCATGCCGAATTTGAAAAGCAAAATTACAGAGGCATTTACTGGACGTGTTTTGTTTTTTAATAATTTTTATAATATATTGTATATATGTTGTAAAATATATATTATATATGCTTTTTTACAGTTTGTCTGTCATGCACCTCAGCTAAATGACATGGCCAATGAGATCCTAATATCTCCTGGGGGATATGCCAGATTTGACAACTAGAAAGTTTTATCACAAAGAAATGTCTGGAAGTCATCCCTTAATTTAGGTTTCTGATTCTCAATACTTTAGTTGTGTAATTCAGCTTAGTTATCTCCCATGTAACTGTCAAGCTTATGTAGTTACCCAGGTGGGGCACTTTTGGCTCATAAAAATTACTATTTTTCATTTTGTCTTTTAATATAACTTGATAATTCAGAAAATAAAATCCCTAGGAGTCTGCAATTTGTCTGGGGATCCCACTATCTCCTTTTACAAGATCACACAGCTTAAATCAGGGATTTCTTAGGGTGATGCTGAGGCTCTCTAATAAAACTAATTTCACTTATAATGACCATGAGGTACTTGCAACATCTTCCCATCGCTATCTGGTTAACTTATACTGTGCACATAGATTACCCCTTCTTTCTGCTCCACTTTATCACGTGATGTCACAAGTGATGAAACGCTGGTGCAGGCCTTCACAGATGTGGCTGTTCTGGGCATCTTACTATAGAACTTCTTGTTTATTTACTTATTTTTTAATGCCTGTAATTCTAAACTGCAGAGTATCACTTTTAATGTCATTTTACAGTTCTTTATCTACATTAAGATCTGAAGAGAATAAGGTAGTGCAGGGGTCTTGTAATGTTTCGAGATGAAGAAGACAACTATGCTGTTTCTTTTTCTCCTGTCTGGGTGATTTATTCAAGGTTGTGGCAATTTTTAGATAGAAGCTGGGCTGCTGAGGAACAAGAAGCTGTGATCAACTGTCATCTCTGACCACTGAATATATCAGTCTCACTTCTTGAATTCAGGGGAGAATCATGCATTTTTTAAAATGCTCCTCCTTTTGGATTAATTTATGTTGAATAATAAAAGAATAAGGGCAAATACGAGGGTGTCCACAGTCAGGCTGAACTGTGGTTTTGTGAGAAGAATTTCAAGTTCTGAATGCCTCCTGCTTTCAAAGTCTGCCGCTGCTGCTGTTTCTGCCAGTTTCAGCAGGAGAGCTAAGGCCCTGGCACTAAGGAGAGCTGTGTTGTGCCTGCTGAGGAAATCACTGCTACCCTCTGAGCAAGGCTTTCTCTTCATTGGATGTATTCTTTGGCTGCATTATATCTTATAGTTTAATTGTATGTTCTGGACTTGTTGCTGCTTTCTTTCTAAGGGAAACATTAAACCTTTGTCCTGCATGAACAGAGAAAAGACAAAGTGATTTAAAGTACTTTTGTATATTTAAATACTCATTACAGAGCTAACAGTTCAGGTTGATTGGCACCACGTGTCTTTCTTAAATGGGAGCAGCAGGTCTAATTGTTTAGAGGCCATTAATTTGCCATTTACTTTCTATGCCACCCTTTTCAAAAGAATCCAGCCAAGGTTTTTGGATGGGTAGGGTAGGTGTCTCTGCTGTTTGAGACTTCTCACAGAGAATTCAGAAAAGACTGAGCATTTACTTTCTGGAGACAGCTTCCAGAAAAGGGTTGCTTTAAAACGTTCTCTTCTTAAGTCTTCACTGAGAATTGTGTTTGTAATACATAGTTGTTTTTTAGTGTGTGAAACATTCCATCTATGAGATAGATGGATGTTAATAACATTTATTTATTAAGATGTTGTTAAGCCATTAGAGAAGAATAGCATAATGGTTCAAGTGACCAGCTGCTGGAATGGATTACTTTGAGAACAGGTTGTGGATTATGGTGTTAGTCTAATTCATGAAAATAAATGTTACAAGGTAAAAGTAAAGGTTAAAACTCAAATATTTATTACTAGAAAAACAGTAAAAAATATATATATATATTCTTGAAGTGTTTTGTTTTGGGCTTATGCATATCTGTTGTTGATTCAGAGCACTTAGTTTTATTTTTTTTATTTTTGTCTCTGATTTTCACTTCGTACAAAAGCTTTCCATGCTGAATCTATTTTTAAATCTTGTTGATTTCTGTCACTGACCTGGGTAAATCAATCGTTATTTTTAACCTGAAAATATTCCAATACTTTCCCTTCCGTGTCTTTTCTCCTAGCATGATGCATACTCACTAGTCAGTAACCAGGAGTCTCCTTGATTGAAGAAGACTTGGTTTTAGCTCAGTGTTTTATATGTGGTACTATTTTGCTCCAGTATTATCCTTTTTTTTTTTTTTTTTCCCCTTTGGTAGACGCAGGGTGCTAGCTATATCTGATGGGATTGAACATATTGGGAATCTTCGCTGGGAACTTGCCCTGTGCCTCCTCGCTGCTTGGACTATCTGCTATTTTTGCATTTGGAAAGGAACAAAGTCAACTGGAAAGGTAGGGTTAAAATTCTGTACATCAGCTGAATTATGACCACTGTTCTAAACCTGTGTTGTCATTTATGTGTATTTAGATCATAATTGTAGGATTTTAAATGCATCTTGCATCTGTAAGTATCTGTACTTGGGAGTATATAGAGTGCAATACTAAGTAACTAAGAATCAGTCCTACTTTTTATTGTTTTGTTCCCCTTGGTTTTAGTGATTTTCATTTTCACTAATTCTGTTACGTGAGGCTGTTTTTGTTGTTATTGATGATGTTGTTTTAGTAGTTGTATTGTTATTAACTTAGCACTTATTAACTTAGCAGACTCCTCTAGAGGCCATTTCTTGAACTATGGAATCGAGAATGTTGTGTTGATTTCTGTGCACAAAGTATAAAATTTTGAATTTGGCCCTAAACTCAAAGGAGTTGAAACTCTCAGTGACGCAAGCAAATTACACAGATAAACTGAGAGCATTCAGAAACATAAGGAAGCTACGATAATGCAGATGTAGACAAATTCAAATGGATCACCAAAAGCAGAAATAATGGAAAACAACAACAACAACAGACATATGAAGATAGCCATATTAGGAAAAAATAAAATAAAAATCCAGTATTTTTGTAAGTTGAGTGAATGAATACTGAATACCTAACAGAGTGATGCTACTTCACAGCCTAAGGAAGTCATGAGACTTCTGTCTGTATTTACAAACTTTGTCAGTCAATCTGGTAGTGCGTTTTTCATCAAAGTATTTACACACATGGATTTATGCAGCCCTACTTTTATCAAGTCACTGCTTGTAAGATGCTGAGAGAGACTGTCTAGAGATACATACAAAACCAAATTGTTTAGAGGAAAGAGGAAAAAAAATGAAAAAAATGAAGACAAAAATATAGAGAAGCAAAGGTGACATAAGGGAACGAAAAGATAAATATCCATGTCTTTGGAGTATGCACTCAAGGGAGATACAAAAGTGGTGTAGAGCTACAACTGACAGCAAAGAAATGAAGCTGAGCAAAATTTTTTTTTTTCTATCAGGAAGAATGTCTGAAGATGGAGATCTATTCTACCATAGAATAATCTTGTCCCAGGGGTCGAGGAAAAACATGTATTGTGAATGCACATGTGCATGAATGCAAGCTTGTGCAAAACAGCATAGAATAGTTAAGAAAAACAGCATTGGCAGAAATAATTTCCTAATAGGAAGAGTCTCTATTGATCTCAGTGGGGACATATTTTATGTTTTTACACTTCTGTGTTTTACATTCAGATTTTTATAATTCTCCATATACGTGTTATATGAGATTCCTTCAGCTTATATCACTTCCTCAGATAAAAGTCTCGAATTTGCAAGTAATTAAAGTGAATCTGACCTTCTTTTTTTTTTTTCCTGATAGCTTAACTAAATTTACAGCTTACTAGTAAGTGGGATAAATTTATTTTACTTGTTTCATTTTGATAACTGCCTTTCTGATGAGTTTAGGCAAAGCATCCTGAGATAGAGAAGTGTCTTGCCCACTTTTAATGGGATGATAAGCTTTTCAGATACACTGAAATAACTAGCAGTCTTCCAAAATAAACGGGGAAAAAAAAAAAAAGATGAAATCAGTGCTCAGTACTCAGCTGCACTGGTCTCAAGGGGTCCTGTAAGAAGCAGGCTTATCACATATTTACACTAATTAGACTGGTTTACCGTGAGCAGCACTTCTGTTTCCAAAAGCATAAGTAAGTCAACTAACTGGTAGATTCCTGTGTTCCTCACACTGAGGAAGACCACTTTGTGCTCTTCAGCAATCTGCCTATGCAGAGGATCTGTTGCTTCCTGAGGAACATGTAGTAAGGTTATTTCGTAGCCCATGTTGATCCTTTCTTTTTCCATACCTGCTCCTGTAGTTAGTAAGGAGAGCCTTTTACCAGATTAATGTGATATTGCAACTGATTGCAGTGATACTTTTTTTTTTCCCTGACTTAGATTCCTTTTTCAGATTTATTTCAGAATTTTAATGTTCATGCCTCTTATTACAGACAAGGTCATTGGAAACTGTGCCATCTCATTGCCTCTTGAGACCATCTAAGCAGTCAAATGTGGATGCTACAAAAGGTTAACATGCTCAGAAAGAGAGATGGCAAAGCAGTCTTCTGGGCTACAGTTTCTATTTCTGATATAATGGTGTTTTAAAAATTCATATTTAAGCTCATCTAAACATAGTCTTTCACAGTAGTTTGAATTTATTATGTGCATATTTCTAGGAAACATTTAAGATTTGCTTCTAATATTTTGCTATAAAAGTGTTTTTTTTTTGTTAGGCTAGGCTGCTAAATTTGCTATAGATTTGAGTTGGATAGGATAATTTCAGTGAAATAAAACTAAGAAAATTTATATTTTGACTTAAAGTTTTATTACTTTTGGAAATGCTTTCAGAGAAACAGAATAGCTAGAGAGAAAGAGGATAGGGGAAAAAGAAACAGAAAATGAAGGAGGAGAGAGAAAAAGAGATGTACTGTCTTCATCCAACTGTGTTCTGTGAAATATTCAAGAGGTTGGTTTACTCCTTCCTCTTTTTGCTCTACATCCTAATGCATGGTGGGGAAAAAAAATCCAAGCATTAAAAGCTGTCATTAGATAAAACCATCATTCTCCAACTAGCACTAACACAGAATTCATCTCAGATTATGAATATTTAACATTTTAATATACTAAAAGTATTGAATCTAATATAAAGCTTAACTCCAAATGAAGTGCTTGTAACACTGTTGATGAGGTGTTTCAGCCTTTTGCCTTCACAGTTGTTGAAACTCATCCCTTTTGTGTAATGTATATACCTATATAATAACTAAGTCTTCCTAATTGTTGATGTTCATAAAACATTCATGAAATCTTCATGTAGCAATGAAGAGGAAAACAGTTCTTTTTTGGATCTTGACTATCCATTTGTTAATTTAACTAAATGTCATTGCGCTTTAAACTTTGAGAAAGGGACATCAGAAATTCATAACCTATTCTTCTTATTATCCTTGCTGAAGGAAGTAATCCTTCAGCAAGGATAATTTTATTTTTTTTATTTTTTTTATGGGATTACAACAGTTTTAACAATTTGTGATCATTCCTTTGAGCTCATAGTGACTTCTAATTTGTTGCAAGCTCTGTACAATTTCTTTTGAAGTCAGGAGGCTGGTAGACTAAGTCATGTAACGGTACTCTCTTATTTGTCTATTCTTTTTCTGTTCAAGAATTTTGGTTACTTTTTGAATGCATCAACCCGTCCATGTTTGGAGATACTGTTTTGGAACCCCTTCATGTACACAGATTTATAGTATCACAACATTGTACAGATTGGAAAGGACCTTGGGAAGCCTTTTGTCCAACTTCTTGTTCAAAGCAGGGTCAAAATTGAATTCAGACCAGTGAATTCAATTCAGACACTTATTGCTTTGTCTACCTGCATCTTAAACATCTACAAGGCCGGATATTTCACATTTCGGGGCAACCTGTTTCAATATTTAATTGTCCTTATGATATGAATCATGTATTAATTACTACTTTCCTGGATGCAGTGTTCATTCCATTTGTTTTTTACTGAATTACATATTTCTTTGCTTAGCTTGTTATATTTCTATCATGCACTCCTGATTAAAATGCATTTTTAATCATTTGTGTTACTAATGGACTTGAGTGCCAGCAGTTTTTCTTGCAGAGAGAATAACTTGAAAAGATTTCTATACTAATCCAAAAACCTATCTTGTTTTCTTCTTGAGTCTTTCTTTCCTAGTCAGCAATACTAGCCTATTCATGAATGGGAGTGGCAGCTAATCAGCATGTAGTACGTACCCAGCCATGGGACAACTGATCGACCTTGCTCGTCTTCGTAATATTACTGCATGATATGCTTCTGTTCTCAGTGATATATGAAAGAAAACTACTTCTGCCCACTGATGATGAAAGGTCGAATCAGAAGGGTTACAATGCAACCTTCAGTCTTACTGTCATTTTCAAGTATTAGAACATTTTACTACACCTGCCACTTTGCATTTTTAACTGTTATCTAGTATTTGAAAGCAAACCACAAAGAGAAAAACAAAACTTGGTGTAAAAAGGAAACAACTAAACTAATGAGTAATAGATTTTGATCCAAAGGCTGGCTTAGACAGTGAGTATTCAAAGTGTAATAAATGTGATAAGCTGCCCTTGTTCATGTTCAACTATATTTATGTTTCTGGGAAAATCATGTCAAGGCCCTTTCAGTCTTACTGCAAAAAGTTGTATTTAATGAATGCACAATATAAAATCTTCTGAACACTTCGATGGGTCTGCCAAACGGTAATATCACAGATAAACATTGCCAAAAAGACAGTTCTGTTTTGCAAAATATATGTAATGTTACAAGTAAGATTGCCATAAGAATTTTGTACCCCGACATTTTTTAATTTGCTTTTGGCTTGCTATTGGTTATTTTTATATAGGACCCACACAATGAAAACAGCAATAGAATGCATTATTAAATTTTGGTCTGATTACAAAAAGCAAACAACTGAAAAGCCTATTTTACTTACAAATTAGTAACTATATTCAGATTTACAATTCACTCCAGTTTGTGCACTGAAATCCTCCATAAATCCCACCAATAAGTGTGATTGCTTCTGATAGCATATGGATGATATAATTTGTCTGGGCAATACCGACGAATAAAAAAAGTGGATAGCTGAAGGAAAATTGCTTTTGGTCTGGGAAACACCATTTAACTAAAAAAATAAAATAGTCTACTGTAGGGCAGGTTTCATCATTTTATGTGAGTCAACATGCAGTCAGCATTTTCTGGTAGGAGGAGTTATAATGAGAATATTGTTGCATACCTTCAAGATTTTGGAGTTATTTAGTATTAGTCATACTGCTTGTATGACTACTGAGATCAAGACTTGTATATTTTAGTCTTCCTGAATGAGTTCTCTTTATTATGATTATTATAAAGAACCTGATTCTGTTCTGCTATAGTCAAACCCCAAAAGAAAATTCTTCTATATAATTTAGTACTTCACTTTAAGTGAAGTGTAAGCATCAAGAAAACTTTCTCATAGATCTTCAGGATCATCTGGAAGAAAGATGAATCTCATAAGAGACTGTTCCTTTTTTTTTTTTTCCAGAACTAATTAATGTATCGCAGAGACAGGATTTAATAATCACTGAATATTACTTTATCTGATTCTAACATGGATTTTTTGATCCCTTCCTAACCTTTGTGTTGAGTTCTCTGAAGTTCAACGTCATCCTGATTTTAGAGTGTGTAGACTTTATGCTGTTTCTCCACTTGATATACTTTAAAATTACAGCATAAGGGGAGACTAATAAAAATAGAAGCTGATGCAGAAAGTTAAGGCTGCGGATATTGTCCTGAGTTAGCACAAGGACTTACCTCTGAAAGACTTGATCCTTTCTGTATCAGGTGTCTGCAAAACAGTCTAGAGGAGTAGACATAGCTACAAGGCTGTGTGTCCTGGAAAAAGCTGTGGTTGTTGCTCTAAGACAAATTTGCTTGTTTTTTGTTGCTGTTTGTTTTTATCATAATAATCTTTTAATGTCTTGTATACCATCTCATCAAGCTTTGACTTGAAAACATGTTAGAAGATATTTTTATGGTTCTGTTTATAGCTTTCACTCTTCACATACTCCATTAACCATAGCACAGAAAGCATGGCTGAAGGGTATGGCTGTGCTCACACTTCTAAGTGCCATGTAAGAATAAGCACTGATATAGATACCCTCTCTACATAAACACGAGTTGATTAAATAGTACTGCAAGTCAATACCTGAAATAGTGGAATAATGATTACACAGCATCTCCTCATGAAATATTTATGTCTTTTGTCTTAATTTATCATTGGATAGCCTCATATTATCCATTACATCTGTAAAAAGGATACTGTTTGGTTAATAAAATCATCTGCAATTCATCTTTGCGAATGATTAGACGTTCCTTTGGAAGCTTTTTTTGTGATGGAGTTATCACATATTAACTTAAAAGTATGAGGCATTCTGAATTTTCATAATTGTGATTTCCATTATTCATTCAAGTATTTCATCATCTACTATGATAGCCTTGGAAAAGTTATAAACACTTGACAAAGCCAAAAACATTACTTTCCTAAGGGATCAGCAGTACTGTTTTACCTACCACAGGTAAGCAGTATTTTGGGTTGAATGCACGTAAGCAATGGCGTAATTTATTTTACACTTAAGCTATTGTTTGCTTTCTGTTTCCTGTGTAAGTGCATAGTCTATTTTGTCTATTAACCTGTAAAGTTCTCCATAGTTTTTTTTTTCCTTACTCCTTAATTATTTCAACTGATTAGTCTGATTTGCTGAGTTGGACACAGTGAAGGACCATTTAAGGGTAAATTGACAAGAAATTACATGAAAGTATATTTTATGTGTTAAAAAACCAGAGACAGGAGAAAATTGTAATGTATGGTTGGTTTGCCTGGGGTGTCTTACATAGACCTGTTAACAAAAACAGGAAAATGCTTTTGTATGTAGTTTTGATATTATTATTAATCTGTGAAAAGCAATGGGAAGGAAGGAATCACTGAAAACTGTAAGATCATTTATAATGAGTATATAAGATGGCCAATGAATTGTGCTAAAATATAATTAACATCTACATTTCAGTAAGGTTTAACTACAGATGGAGGGACCTGCCTTTTCACTCTGTAGTGCTTTTGAAGACCACCTGTCACAGGCTGCAGTTCTGATATGCCTGAATAGTTCCATACAAAGTAGACACCTGGGCTTTTGAGAGTTTATTCTAAACAATCAAGCTCCTCATTATGCATTGCAGAAAAAAAAAAGAAAAAAAATAAGGCTGCAACTGTACTTAAATATTGGTTACTTTTTTTTCTTGTTGAGGGGGAAAAGAATTGTGTGAGCAGTTTAAAGCAGAAACCATAAGCTGTCAGGCTGTCTGGCTGAGCATAGTGTCATCTCTCACTGCTCAATGCCACACATTTCTGACTTACTTCCTTTTTATAGTCTTGCTCCATCCTCCTCCTGCATTTGCAGTAAAGACCCCCCCCCCCTTTTTTTTTTTTTTTTTTATCTTTCCCCCTTTATGCTAGAAAGGGCCTTGGATTTGGATTCTTGGATTGATCTTCCTCTGTGCTCAGACAGGTTTCAGGCTGCTTCTTGGCTCCTTTGTGCTTATCTCACATTGTGCAAGCTAGTTTATCATCCCAGAGGGATAAGTTTTTTTTTTTGGCTTGCACTCCGGTCTATTCTGGATCTGTAGTAAACTGCAGTGCACCAAGTTTGTGTCTAGCTTTGTTGTCTGAAATAGTTTATCACAGAATTAGCAAGCCGGAATAGTGCTCTTATTTTTGTCTCTGGGTGATCCTCTGTTAAGAGAGGACCCAATTTTATGTCTCATAGCAATGCAGCTCTGTTGGTGACAGAGTGCCTTCTAATTTACGGTTATGCAAAAAGAACTGGCATATGGAACTTAATCAAGGAAAATAATTGAAAACTGTACACTGTTCTGTAGGAGATATGGGCAGAGAGACATAACTCAGTGTGTCAAGACTAATGCATGAAAGAGATAGAGAAATGGTGATGAAGGGGAGCTTACAAGAAAGCTGGAGAGGGAGTCTTTATCAGGCAGTGCAAGTGATAGGATGAGGGGTAAGGTGTTTAAACTGGGAGTAGATTTAGGCTAGACATTAGGAAGAAGTTCTTTACCCAGAGGATGGTAAGGCATGGAAACAGGTGACCTATAGGAACTGTGGATGCCCCATCTCTGGAAGTGCCAAGGCCACGGCCAGCCTGGATGGTGCTTTTGGCAACCTGGTACAGTGGGAGGTGTCCCAGCTCACGTCAGTGGGTTGGGACTGGATGGGCTTTAAGGTATCTTCCAACCCAAGCTCTTCTGTGAAGCTGCTGTGCATTGTTCTATGTATCATCCTAGAATTAGGATGTTCCTTTCCTGTGAGCTGATCACCAGCAAGACACTCTAAGGAATCTGGTGTGCCGTAAGACCCAAAATTCAGACATGGATTTTTCATACCTTTTACCTATCATTTTTTCCTGCCCTCCCATCAGGAGTTAAACCTTGCTTGCCAGCAGTTAAGACTCAGTCAGTAGTCCCAAAGAAAATTTATTTCTCAATAGCAGGCTATATAAAGACCTTAATAGATTCAATGAGGCAGAAAGAAAGAGTAAAAGGACAGAAGGAGAAAGATGTATGGAAGGAAAAAGAAAAAGAAAAAAAAAAACTAGGGCCCATTGTAGGAGCCCAGGAAAAGGAATTAGGCAGCAATGATTGTATCTCCTGAACTGTCTTTTGTTTTAGCCTAAAGTAATAGCAAAGAATAGCCCTTCAGGCCGAGTCTTTAACACTCTGTCCAAGACTGATCTCTGTATTCAAAGAGGGAAAGTAGAACATTCATGAGATGCATGCAGAGTTCCTGCTATCCACCTCCTCTGTGTGAGGTTTTAGAACAGCTACTGAGGTTTTTTTTTTTTTTTTTTTTTTTTTTTTTTTTTTCTCGCTCTCCTGTGCACTGAGCATTTAAGGACACCTCGGTTTTGTTAGTAAAGAAGACTTTTGTGTTTCTCTGAGAATGGTTTTTGCAAACTTCTATCTGGCAACTGGGAAAAGTATCAAATAGTAAACCGAAATAAAAATTGCATCTATGTCATTTCATACCTTACCCAGCTGCACCTTACCAGTGGAGGTCCATTTTTATATGAATCTTTACTTAGTCTGGATCTGAGCCCTGGTCCACAGCCCAAGCAAGTCAAAAGTTTCAGGGCACTGAAAGACAACTCAGAGCACATGCACGTGTGAGAACTTTGGGGTAGAGAAATCACCTGACTTGTGAAGCTAACATATGGAAAAAAGTGGTGGGGAGAGGGCAGCCTTGATATTTTCAGTGGCAATGCAGTGAAATTTGCTGAAAATTTTAAGGTGAAGCCAAAAGGCACAGATTAATGCTGAGGCATCTCTATAGGAGAAGTTGATTGGCTAAAGGTAACACATGGTTTGCTCTTTCCATGGGGTTACCAGGCACTTTTAGCCCATTATCAAAAATAGATACATTGACTCAATTAAAAAAAAAAAAAAAAAAGACTTTAGAAATGTAGTTTGGTCATTTGTCCCTTGTTTGACTGTTCCTTACATGACTTCTTTGTATTTCTCTGTTTACAGAGGAAACCTGCCCCACATAACAGTTCTCTTTATCCCTTACCAAAAGAAATCAGCAATACATACATAAGTCAAAGTAGAGCTAAACTATAAGTTGTTCTGTGTACTCCTGTCATTGTGATATGACTGTAAGGTCTAAAACTTCATTCTTTCAGATGCATGACACTGCTTATATCTGTGCTTTTGAACTGTTCAGTTTATGAAACTATTACAAAGGTAGCTGTACGGTCAACTCCGCCCTAGTGTCCTTATGTGCATACAGAAATCCCTATGCTGGAATCCCTTTTGTTGGATCTCGATTTACATATTTGAAATATTACTTGTGCCTTTTCTTCACAAGAACATACAAGAATAACTCCTTGGTCTTGCAACAAAATATGGAAGCATGAGAGCTGGTATACACGCAGTCTTAGTGATGCTTCACTTCTGTATTTCTTCAGCTCAAGTAGAATTGATATAATGCCCTGTTCTCACAGAGATGGTTTGTCCTCAGCTAGTGGTGGTCTGTATAGATTCAAGATTGTCCCATTCCTAGAAAATTACAAAGCAGTTTGTAGGTATCCATTTCCATGGCACTACATGTAAAGGTTATTATTATATCAAATTCCTGTCAGCAGGAAGACAGTCTCTAGTTTCTGCAGTCAGTACAGGTCAGATTTTAAGCTTTATCTACAACGTAAAGATGTCTTTGTAGTAGAAGTCTTGTTTACAAGGCAGCTCTTGAGAGATTTACAACTTTAATTCTGTATACCACCTCGGTGTCAACTAACATGGATTGAATCTAAACTCCTTCTTAAGAATGGGAAAGCTTAATGAAATAAATTGCTACACGAGCAACAAAGGCAGCTTCAGGCAGCTGCTGGTGGCTACTGAAACACATCCCAGAGAAATGAGTTGGCTGGAATGCATCTGCTATTCATTTTTATCTTTCAAAAACAAAACAAAACAAAAAAACATCATCCTGCATAAATTTGATTGTGTCATATGTAGAAAGCATACAGCACTGCTATAGCAGTCAAACATAAAGAATTAACTGTAGTAAATTTTTTTTGGAGTCATTTCCTGTGGTTAGAAAATGTGGTTGGTGCTATCTGTGATAACTGATAGCAGTTCAGTATTTTTTTTTATTTTTATTTTTTGCAGTTTATTCTGTATGTCGCTTGTTCCTGGATTGCCTTACTGAGGTTGGAACCACATGGTGCCGCGTTTCAGATGAGCACAGTGAAATGCCTCTGTTCCCTGGAGAGCTTACATTTACCTCTCCTAATGGTCAGTCAGAGGTTTCTGCTGAACTGAAGGCATGAAAGGAGAACACAGATCAAACCATTTGCCTAAGACAGAGAAATAAATTGGTAGCAGAAACATAATCTTAAGTCTAGGCCAGTATCTTCATTGTGTGATTTCTCTCATTTTCCTATGTGTCGGATCAGACTGTGAAGCTCAGCAGAATGAAATTGCAGCATGCTGTTTCAGATCAGTGCTCCACAATTGGGCCTTGAGGTGATTTAAGGGCTAGATTTAGAGTCTGCAGTAGTAGGGAAGTTACGGTGTAGTAAGCCTCGAGGTACAATATAGACGTGACTAACCTCATTGTAATACAAGTAGTAGTCATAGGGAGTGGAAATGTGGAGAACTGAAGTTCTGCAGGATAAGAATACTTGCTTAAATTGTAAAGATATTTATTATATAGCTGTTACAATTATTATCCTTAATACACACATAGCACTGCAAATATTTTAGGGTGAATACATTTCTCAGCAGTCACCATGGTGATAAGGACCAGTATTCTTCAGTGGATGATAGGAAATTGTCTGTCATCCTGTGGCTAGACAAACACACCATTTTCAATAAGAAATGATGAGCACTGTATTATCCTGTAAGCATCCTGAACCTCCCAATACACAACTATTTTGTGATTACAAAAATTATGAAAAGAAAGAGAAAGAAGAGAGATTAATGCTATGTATTTTTGCCTTTTTTTTTTTTCCTCTCTCACTTTTGGCAGTATGTACTGCACAGTAAATGCATAATGCAGTGGTACTTTCAGAAAGCACAGTGCAGAACTGACTGATAAATCATTTAGAGATGGCCACTAGCAAAATTACTTGAGTGTTTGAAGGTTTGACTACAGGATAAACAGGATAAACAAAGGCTCAAGTGTGACTAGCTTTGGTGCAACGTTTCGGAGAATTTCCTAATTCCAAGAGTATAGTTTCATAGTTTTAATATTTGCAATTATTTACAGTTTTTTTAAGGTAATCATACATTTATTTGATGACTTCTCAGATGCTGGCTACGGTGCCTGATTCTCTTCTTAGCTACTCAAGTTGAGGCCTTTGTGCAGGTAGTATGCTCAGATTAAAATATTTGTCTTTACTAGCTGGCATCTTCTACCTTTTATGTCAAGCTGAAGCAGGACAAGTTCTAGAGAGAAAACCTCACCTATTAATCCTTTTGGTAGCACTGGATGGCATTTTATCCACTTTGGAGATTGTATGCAGTCTTTTTCTTTAGTGGTTGTGTGTGTATTTTATTTATTTTTTTCCCAGTGCAAGCTGTTACAAATTTATGTGGGACAAGAAAATCATCACCTGTCCTGTTCTGACCTTTGCAACTTTATCTGCTTCACAGGTTAAACATTTTCAGAATGTGTCAGAACCTACTGACTAGAGATTTCAGTGAGAACTGGACAGGCATGTCTAAAATAGCTGAGAAATCCAATCCACATAGTGCATTATTAGTCCCTCATTTCTGTCTGTCTAAACTTGGTAACAAAACTGGTATTTCTGGTGCAGGTAAGGGATAATTCTGACCCCCTGTAAATTCTCTTCATAGAAATGGAATTGTCTTATTATCAGGAATTGTCAGAAACCAAACTCATATTAAAAGCTATTTAAGCAAGATTCAAGTTTCTGTATTTGTAACTCATATCTAATTATTAATATGGCTGGTGTATAAGGGCAGACTAGATGACATTCAGAAGTCTGAAAAACCTAGAAGGTTCTGAAAAGGAACAGCTTTGATTTATAAAAGCTTGAACTTTTTAAAGACCTTTACAAAATGAAAAATAAAAACAACCCTCAGTTGATTAATTAGTCCTAATTTATATTTAAAATTCTTCCTGATTGATTTTCAAAGTTGACTTTTACTTGATTAAATAGCAGTCTTTGATTTTGAGATATTTGTGGATCTGCAAATTCCCTACTTGATGGGAGCTGTACGTAAAAGCTTTTGCTTGCAGTAATGAGCTTAGTGAAGATGCTTAAAGTTTGCCTTCTCAATATCAGTCTTCCTCTCCCTGCTCACCACTATCATGCAGGCCTTCCTCTGTGCACTAGATTGTTAGCAAAACTAATATACAAATATTATTCTTCTAGATGTTCACAGTCGCAGTAAACTGGTATTTCATTTGCCATTCAAGTTTTATGATCTCCCATTTGTGGCTGAGATAAAATACTCCTTAAATAAAATAAAAGACAGGATACTTGCACTGACATCTCTGAGACCATATCTGTGACCATTTATGTTTGGTTTCTCTTGGCAGTCTAACTAATGAATGTTTTGGGGTAGCAATATCTGTTAAAGTAAAAAAAAAAAAAAAAAAAAAAGTTAAAAAAAAAATAATTGCATTAGATAATATTAAAAATAATAATAAATATAAGGTCTGTAGATCCCCTTAAAGTGACTGACAAGCTTAAAGAGCAATTTCAGAAGAAATAAGACCTATCTTGATTTCATAGGTCCTGGCAATCTGAAGAAGGAGAAAAAGAGAAAAACAGCTGTGGTAATTAATTGGGAAATAATTTGAAGTAACATATTTAGAAAGCTTGATGCTGCCCAAGGAATATTTATGAAGAGAAACAGCTCATCATCTAAGTGAATTGTTCACTTCAGTGGGAATGTGAGCTGCTGCAGTCTATTGTTATTTTCTGTCTTTGGTACTTTTTCATTGCTTTCCAGTGTTTGCTGCAATCCTTGATTGGCCTGGTAGAGGCTCACAGAGCACGACGGTTGCACTTAGTCAGAACTTTCAGCACCCTATCCCCCTTTTGGAATTTCTGAGTAGAGGTGTTTAGTTTTTTGGGATACAGAATATATTGTTGAAATGGAATTTGGGAAGTGCTGGAAAGTTCATAAAGTCAGACCCAATTTAAAGAGAAATTCATTCTTAAAAGGAATAGGAAAAAAAAAAAAAAAAAAAAACTTTTTCACCCTATTTTTAACTTTCAGATGATGCTTAGGTATAATAACTCTGGCTTGTTAAAAGCTTTTTTTTCAATCAAGAGGGATCTTCCACTTATTCAGTAAAAAGGATATTACAACAAAATGCAAAATGGAATAGTATCGATTTTTTTTTTTTAATTGTCTCAATATGAACTTCAGAGTTTTCATTTAATTGTAAAGAAAACTGTTTCAGCTTGACTCTGACACATTTATTTATTCATTGCCTTCACCACCACCTGTCTAAAAACAAGGACTTGCACAGCTTTGCTAGATAGGAATTTTTCAATGTCCCTGCTATTAAACTTAATGTGATGTGGCATTAAGAGTATATATCTCTCGCTGGTGTTACTGTGTCACGAAGAATCTTATGCTTCCTGTAATCACTGTGCATTTATCAAGGTTCTTCTGTACCTTTGTGAAGCATCCCTTCTGGAACCCTGGTTTCTAGTGCACCATGGGTACCTAGTGAGTTTTTCCTCTTTGAAACCTTTCTCAGTTCTCAAATCCAGCTAAATTTTCTTATACATTGGTTTTTGAACTTTTTTCTACTCTGAGTGAAATTGTCTCCACTCACACATGATTCATTGGTAGCTTAGAAGAAATTCTGCATTTTGTAAGCAAACGTCTTGCAAAGCAAACAAGGATGGTTCACAAGATTAGTCTAGAGCAAATTTCCCTCTGTGGATCAACAAACAAGACACAGCAGATGATGCTGAATAAATCTACAAAACACACAGAGAAAAGAGAAATCAGCCATTTTGCTGCTTGTATCTCCTCCCCTGTCCCTAATCATACATCTTACAAATCCACCCATATGACATTTTGTTGGGTTTTTGGTTTAGTTTCTTTTCTGCATATGAAATTTTAGCTTAAAAACGTAGGCAGATCTATAAAATATATTTTCTTCCTTTTGACATACTGTTGCAAAAACTTGTGAATCAGCTGTCATTCTTTTATACCACTTTTCTTGTAAATCCAATTAATGTTGAAAATACCTCTTTTCAGTTGTGATTTGTGTATCCATAGATGCTGTAGTGTCATATCAGCAAAAGGCTCTTTTTCAAGCAATGCTATATGGGAAAATTCGGAGTATACTATGGTGGTTGTAAAAAGAAAATGTCATAGCCTTATCATCTGCTTTTAATATCTAAGAAATTAATATTTGCAAAACTGAAAAAATACTAGTGGAGCAGGTTGGCTGGGTTAACTATGGCATATAGGCATTTTTAATGTTGATGAAATTTGTGCCCACATAGGTAAGACTTGGACCTTTTCACAAAGGTGCTAGAGTTGCCAGACAGTGGTAAGATAATTATTTTTCTATATTTTTACTGATACGTCCTTCTGCATCAGCATTGTGAAGAAGGATGAAAATTATTCTTCTCCCTGTCATTACTCAGGCAGTGAAATTTTGGTTCCCAAATTGTTTCTCTTTACATGGGAGTACTCTGTAGTGTGGGTATAATCTTGTCTTTTATTTTTCCTTTTTAGACAAGCCTTGTATGTCACTTATATCTGGTCAGTAGTCTCCTCTTGACAAAGAAAGTTGGTGGTGTCAGTCTAGTTCTAAATGCCACTAAATAAATAAGGTAAATGGCTATCCAATAGGTCAAAAACTCTAGGCAAATGTAAAGGATGGGCCGAGCATGGTGTCAGGTCTTATTTTCAATATATACTGAGTTTAGGCAAATTGCTAGCAATTCTTATATTGCTACTACTTGTGTTTATCTTCTAATAGAAAAATAGGGGAATTCAAAAGAAAAGGATTAGCAATAGAGTAAGTTTCTGAAGCATCAAGTAAAATTAAACACTTCTATTCCATTTATAAAATGAAATTGTTTCATTATAATTAAAAAAAAAAAAAGGCATTGCAGCTTGCAGAAAAAACAACTCCTTCATTTTCATCTTTTTAAGATCTGAGACTTTATGATGAGGTCTGATCAATACCAAGATATTTATTTAACATCCTGTCACTGAGAGACTCTTTATTAGGAAATGCAGTGATAGGACAAGGGGAAACAGTTTTTACTGAAAAAAAAAAAATGTAGATTTACTTTAGATACAAGGGAGAAATTCTTCACTAGAAGGGCGGTGAGGCCCTGGCCCAGGCTGCCCAGAGGAGCTGTGGGTGCCCCATCCCAGGGCCAGGCTGGATGGGGCTCGGGGCAGCCTGGGCTGGTGGGAGGGGCCCCTGCCCATGGCAGGGGGTTGAGACTGGGTGGGCTTTGGGGTCTCTTCCAACCCAAGCTCTTCTATGATTCTGTGAAAACAAATAGATTCCCATGTTTGTGTGAAAATCAGATAAAAGCTCTCATGTCCAAACCAGAAGTGAGTGAGCTCCATGTATCACTGTTTAACATTAATACTGGATATTTCTTTGTTTATTTTTCCAGCTAGCCTATTGCTGTGGCCAAGGCTGTGTAGGACTTGCAACCATTTGAATGTTGAGTTTCATTGATATCTCACAGATATGCTGTTATTTTCTTTTGTCAGGACAGTGATGAAACTTCCTCAACCTGCAAAAGTTATGTTTTGTCCATTGAATTCTAGTTCAGTTATGGTTTTACCATGAGCCAAACAAATGATTAAAGTCCACTGCTCCATATTTTTGACTTGTTCTGCTATGAAACTGCTGTGATGTAGCGTGTGAGTACCCGACAGACATGTTCTGTAATAGCTGTAGCCTGAGAAACCTGTTTTAAGGCTTCTAGAGTTGTGTGGCTCAGCAAATTGTATGCAGGGCATCTTCCTTATTCTCAACAGATTTAGCACAAATTTCTTATATGTTTTCTCACAAGCTAAGTCACCTTCGCTTGAACATCTGGAGCATACTCTTGCCAGAACATTCAGAAAAGCACTTTTTAATTGATGACAAGAAGTTCAACAGTCCCAGTATCCACACATTTGATTTATGCTTCTAAAGATGTTTAGGTATGAAAAGATGCAAACTGGTAGCTAGTTCATTTCTCAATACCCTCATGGTGCCTTATTCATGAAACCATTGCATAGATACCTACCTATCTTTATAACTAAATTTAAATTGCATCTCAGTCTCTTCAGGTTTTGCTACTTGAAGTGCCGGTACTTTGGTACTGAAAGTTCATGGCAGTCAGGAGTACCTCAATGCTTTTGAACATTTACTTTCAGGTTCCTTGGTCCTAATGCACTTTCAGCCAAGCACCTAAGTATGCTTATGAGCTGTTAGATGTCCCAGTAGGTGCCTCTCTACATAGCTATATATCGAAGTATGTTTGTAAACTTGCCCTTCCATTATTTTCTAACGGGAGAACTTGGTGGAAAAAACACTATCCCAGAAATTTTTATTTTGTTTCCAACTGCTTTAATGCTGGCATTGCTCTGATGAGTTTTAAAAAAGCATTTTGAGCATTGGAATGCAAATTAACATACCAAGCAATTAAAGTCAATTAAAACAGGATGCAGTGTAATTAGAAACAGTTGTGTTCACATTTGATATTCAGAGAGGTTTGATGTGCTGAAAGAAAAGAAAATTTCGGGAACTTTTAATGCCTACAGATGTGATGATGATGATAATAATGGCATTTGATTTCTAAAATGCCTCGTCCTCCCTCACCTCATGAACTCTTGAGAAGCGTGATAAAATTAGTGCAGTGACAACTGATCCACTGGACACAATGGAATTAAATGGCTCAGCATACAGGGAGACTCAAATACCACCTACAAGCGATGGCCTTCTCTCCCCTTTCTGAGCACGATATATATGCCTGTTGCAGTCCCAGAGAAACATTGTGAGCTCTATGAGCATTAACACCAATAACTGACCAACAATGTCTGTTGGCTCAGGAAAGACGTCTTTCCTACACATGCTTTTTTGGTATCTCTTTCATTGTTTTGTATATCTGTATTAGTATTTATTGCCAGAAATACTGAGACAGTTTTTCTCCCTATCCTCTTCCTGCGTAGTACCCAGAAAGGAAGGAGAGTCCTCGTTCTTCTGAAGCTGAGGCACACCCATTCTTATGATAAAAGTTGTTAGAGGTTGTGTTTCTAGTACTTGCAATAATGTTAATATGTGTGGATAGACTGTGGAAGGCGTTCAGAAAAGCAACCAGGAAACTGAAGTGTAGCTCTGCAAGCCTGGATAGTTGTTGTGGGATTGCGGACTGTTCAAGGGTAGCTTCACCTGACCTTTCATAGAGATAAGCAGTTTTAGTTCTTCTTCATTGATGTGAGTGAGGAAATACATCCAAAGGCACCTGGGAGGAAATCTGTTTTTACAAAACTGCAATCTGTTTACTAATGTAAAATGTTTCAAGGCAGTGGCAGGATGTACAAGAGACAGTAGGCTGCAAACTAGTATAGTTAATGAAGCATGACACAATGAAATGTTATTTTTTTATACTAATAGACATTCAGGTGCAATACCTTCTGTGTCATCAAATGGATGACTACTGACTATTCCCGTTACAAACAACTATTGATTTGAAAGAGGGAGAAAAATAGCTGTCAATGACTTAAATATAAAAACATGAAAATTTGTTTCTAGCTACTCTGTCCTCTCCACCCAGTACAAGACTCATATCAGAACCATGTCCATTCCATATTTCTTTTTTACTTCTTAGTAATTCATTATGTTTTTATTTGGAACCTCACTGTGGAGATACAACCTCTCTTTGAGACAAGTTCTATTTGAACTCAGCTAGGTTTGCTTTTCCACCAACAGTCAATGATAATAGATGGAAACGCCGGGATAAAACTGTATATTTTGTACTGTATTGACCTATGAATTAATCAATTCAGGATTTTTCAACCTATAGGATTACAATGGTTGGCTCAATTTCCTGGGAAAATAATGATTTGTATTTTCAAAAGGTTTAATGTACCTGAAAGATATGTAGGTACTTACTTCCTATTCAGGTCAGGAAGAAAAAGGTGTCGAAGTATAACTTGAGCAGCTAGACACATTTGAAGCTCTGCTGTGTGATCTTAACTTCCCTTTTTCATTTCACATTTGGAATTATGTGCACAGCACTGTCTGAAAATCAAAATTCAGTTAACTTGTCACTGAAAATGTGTTTGTCCTATTACGGGTGCATTCGCTGATGTATATTTTTTATTTACATAGGCATGAACCAGTTAATGAACTTCTGAATTTAAAATGCCTGTTTTTGAGAGCTTTGCAAGTTATATTTTTTACCATGTTTTCCTCCACATTCTTACATAATTTTGACTTGTGTAAGGCAGAGATATATAAGAGCATCACTCGTTTTAGGATATTCTCTATCTAGTTTGCACAGGTAGAAATAGAGAGGTTAATGGAAAATTAAGTTGAAGGTACAGTACTATTAAAAGGAAATATTTGTAGTGACATAGAACCTTTTAGCTAAAGCATTTCCAATTTTGAATAGCTATATATGGCTCTCAGGTATGTGACTGTACAGTAGGAGAAATTCTGCTAAATTTTTTCTTTAGAAAGTAGAACTTCTTGCAGGTTTCCAGAAACGTTGAGTTGCTCTCCATATACAAAGTATACTGATTTATGAGAAAATCTGTCTTTGTGAAAATAGGAATTGCTGGGTTTGAGCACTTCAGAAATCCTGCCTTAAGGTGCTTTGTTTGATAAAGGTAATATGGCAGATTGTCAGGGGATATACATAGTGTTTAACCTTTAGGCTTGATTAAATACTTTTCACTCAAGCGTGGACATGCAGGCAAAGTAGTTTTTAGTAATTACTAGGTAACTGAGAGTTCACTGCAGATGCTGCTATGCAATACGTATAAGATTATGCAATGAATTATCTGCTATTACAGTTTCCTTGTATCAGTGTTTGGCATAGTACATGGTGTAGTGCATATGTACACTATAGTATAGTGGCTAGTCACCTATCACAAACCAAGAGTACATAATATACTTAGAGAACTTCACAGTCTCTCTATAAAAAAGAGTTGACCTTTCCTTATGAGAAGGTAATATGGCTGGAGGACAAAAGTCACCTGTGTGAAAACAAGGGCGTCAAAAGCCCCTTCCCCTCCAGAGAAGGATTTGTGTTGTTGTGTTTTCTGTTGTTTGTTTGTTTTTAATGTTATAGCAAAATAGAGTATGCTCTTTGTTGCACTTGGAAGGAAATGTTTTTCTAACGATTACTTCTTCTTGCTAGGTTGTATATGTAACAGCCACGTTTCCCTATATCATGCTGATGATTCTTCTGATTCGAGGAGTAACATTGCCAGGTGCTTCTGAGGGGATTAAATTCTACTTGTACCCTGACATTTCTCGACTCTCTGACCCACAGGTAGGATCATGGTTCATGTGTTTATTTTCCTCCCTGACTGTGAAAAGCTGCAAGAGTTTCTTGATTTTAAATTCTGAATGTAGATGATATTGTTCATTGTTAGAGATCTGGAATTGTGGATAGGGCTTTAAAACCATCAGTAGTACAGTTGTTGGAATATATTATTCTTTTAGTAGAGAAGTACCTTGGCTGATAAATCAGAGTTTTTAGAAGTGTTCTGTTGCAGTGCTTCTTCTGCAACTTTGGGGCAAGAGCATTGCTACTGGTTTCAAAGAGAACAGTTTTAACTAAGCTTTACCCATTTTAGAGTTTTACCTTCCTGTCCTCATTCCAAATCAAAATCTTAATGAAGAGAAGTATAGAAATTAGTCATTCAGATTATTATGGCCTTTGAAGCGGAAGTCTTTTTTTTTTTTTTTTTAGTTACTTCCAGAGTAGAGTTGAAGATGGAAGTACTGGCTTGATTGTTTTCAGAAACAGATTAGTACAATAAAATAGTTATTATATATCATTCCCCTGATATTAAAGAGGGAAAATGATACAAACTCTGTAAGAGCTCTCTATAAGAGCTTGTGAAGTTGCAAATAACATTTTGCTTATCTGGTTTGACAATGTAAAAGACATTAGACAGTGTTACTCCTAAGCCTGTTATAATAGTAAATGGATCCTGAGATGGAGATAAAAGAGAAAGTGTGGGAATATTTGTCAAAATGATTATTATTATTATTATTTTTTAAGTATTCACTTCTGGTTACTGAAAATGTGTTAGCAGAAGTGCTTTTTTGCAGATGATGATACAGGAAACCCTTCAGGTTATTTCCCTGAAGCTTCTAAAACAATTGTCTCATGTAAAGGTCACTTTAACAACTAATATTTTTACAAAAGGAAAAAAAGGACTAGAAAGAAAAGATGCATTTAAATTTGCATCTGAAATATCCTGTATTTTAATCATGTTGCTACTTGTGGACTCCATGGTGTCTCCACCATTGTATGCCAGCATAAATGAGAGGTACAAAAAGCTGTGGAAATGGAGTTAGATGGCTGGTTATGAGCCATGGCTTTGTAACAGCTAACCTTAATCTTGCTTACAGGTGTCTACAGTGCACCTGCAAAATTAGCACAGTAACAGGGGAAAACAAACAAACAAAAAAAAGCAGTAGGATTCTCTGACATGCTCCCATTTATGTTTTGCAACATAAAATAAACTCAGGCTCTAGTAAATTCAGCAAGGCAGGCCAATTTCAGATGAACCCACTATGTTTTAACTCAGCAGAGACAAGAAATGTGACTGTCATACATGTACCTGAGAGCATGGATGGCATACTTTATGTTCAGTTTTAACTAGGGCTTCACCCTGCAGTGTTGTTCTGACAACTCAAGGTACTGAAGTGCTGAGTATTCTTTTCTTGTACTGCACCATGATGGCTCGTCCACCTGTGAAGTCCATCAACTTAACGAGAGCAGGAGGTGGTCCTGCTGCTTAATTGTTGCTTCCTTCATTTGTCCACTGTTTTGTGTGAGGCCTTTAAACAGGATTTTGCTCTGTATGTGGATTTTTCACATGCTACTGTCACCCTTGCTTCTGTCCTTCAATGAAGGAGGGCATGCAAGCTTAAGCTACATTATTGTCAGGTTATAAGGGGTTTTTATATGCCTATTTACTATACTATTTCCATTTGTAAAGAAATAAATAGTTGCCATGACGATTTCCAAAGCATGTAGTATTATTCCAAAGGAGGGTGCGAAGTACAAAGCTCTTATGACACGTGTGGGTATATCTGTTGGACCCACACATACAGCTCAGCTGATACCAGAACATCTTTTGGGAAGGCTTAATGTTTTGCTTTAACAAGCCAACTTTTTTCCTTCATTTCAATGTGACTTTGCCCAATGCATTTCCATACTTACAGCATTCAGTGTTTTAAAGATTCAGCTGATTTTTGTGGGAAAGAAGCTGAAATAGAATGGGCCACAATAGGAACTGTGAACAATAATAGAGATAATAATAGAGATAATAGAGATTGCTTATTTGTAATATGGGTAGTGAAATGTTTTTAGAGCATAATTTTTATGTTGAAAAAAAAAAAAAAAACTGTTTCACTGAAGTTGAAATGTTTTAATGAGATTAATCAATTCTGGCAGAAAATTTGAAGACAGATTTCTGACCTATGTGTAGGGCCTATAGTCACTTTTCAACAAATGAGGAAAGTTTCGCTTCTCAATCTCTAAAATAAAACTGAAAAAAAAATGGCACAAATCAATTTATTTAAAAAAAAAAAAGTCAAAATGGAATTGCTTTTGCTTTATTGCAACTTTTAATAGTAATAGTAAAATAGTGAAATGTAACTATACACACATTTCCGTTTTATGGAAAAGTAGAACATACTAACGTTCAAAACCATGATTTTTTGTATCAAAACCAAAACCATTCCACAAGCCTCTTCTGAATATGTTCTAGAGGTTTTCGTCGAGGAGCAAGTAGAGGACATCTGAAATAACCTTGATATTTGTGCTTCCAGTTTTCATCTTCACTCTTGTTTGTTTGGATTTACTCTACAATATCAAAGCAATAATGCATGTGTACTACCAGAAGTTGTTTTCCTCTTTAGCTGGAGGTCTGTTTAAATGTCTGTTTAAATATCGTTCCAAGAAGACTCTGTGTGTCTGTATTAAGATAGCAGTATTTGATCCACGGTGCCAACTATGTTTACTGTGGATTAAATAAAGTTTCTCTTCGAGGCTCACTTTAGTTTGAAGTTCTTGAATCTTTTGTCTTTATGTAATTTGCGTGGTTCATTTTAGCTTTCTAAGCAGCTATTCATCTGTCTTTTCAGTTCCTTTTAGCTTTCAAGTGCTGTGTTCTCTATTTCATTTTTATATATCTTTTCAGTAGACTAGATCATCTTGGTTTGAAAATGCCATCTTTTGTCCTGTGTGTCTGTAGGGCTCATACCAAACACTTTTCATTATAATCACGGAGTACTATATTTTAGCTTCAGTAATGCTTTGTTTCACCAGCTGTGAGGTCTCTGTAGCCCCATGTTCAAACTGGCTTGAAATATGTCCCTCTACCCCTGATCTGGAAGATATAGCTGCTGTTCATAGCTTAAATATGGGGTCTTCCCTGAGGTACAACTCACACAAAAGAAGTATTTTGCAAAGTTAACAGGATTGTTATGCTTTTTGTGAGCAAGTCTGATTCAGGATATCGTTCTGGTTGTCTCTCTCAACAGATTCAAGTCACTTAATATGTAATAGTGCTTGTGTGTGTGGTACTCGCTGGTGAGTGATTACTTTTTTTTGGAGAAAAGGTTTGATTCTCAATAATGGAATTTTCCTAACATTTATGCACCGAAGAGATTTAAAACTCCTTGTTAGGGGGTAGCAGACGTAACAATTTGATGAATCAGGGTATAACTATATGGTAAATTTAATCCCTGCTGCAGTAGTAGATTCTTAAAATGAGGAAGGAAATAAAAATAAAGCTTTCTTTTTTATTTTGTGCTTGTATGCTAATAACTTGCTGAGTTACTGCTTTATATTTAAAACAAACAATAACAGCAAATATTATTTTAATGGAAATATTATTTATATCTTTTGTAACTATGAGTATGCCAACATATTTAGGGTTGCGGTCCTCTCTGAATAGTCAGTGCTTACCAAAATCTTTAACAAATTTAATTGCCCTGGGTTTTGGGACTGGATTGCACACCAGAATGCATTTCCATGTGGAAGGAATGCCAGTTGTACTCTTATCTCTGATATAAGCTCCGATGAATGTTAAGCATGATAAATGAATGACAGAGCAAATTGCATAAAAGGCACAGGAAAATCTGAGCCATCTTGGTTAGGATTGATTTTAAATTTATCTGATCTTTTATTTGCAGTAGGAAAGTGTGAATGTTGCAGTAAAATTTCTGATAGCAGAAATATTTCCACAGCGCACCTCTAGTAGCTCAGCTGCGTCTGTTCAGCTGTTAGGTAGCTGTGATTGTACTCTTGCATGCCCCTCTACTCTCTGATGTCTGCATCTTCTCTGCAAGACAGAGACAAAAGATAAAAACAACAGGTGATTTAAAAAAAGTTGTCTTCAGAGAGAACCTCTAGTACTTCGGTGTCCATGGCAGAAGACCAGGTTATGGGGAAAAAATGATATTGGGTGGGGAATTAGGATTAGAAAGAAAGGAAGAGGACAGCGACTGATGTTAGAATAAAAGAAATAGTTTGACAAGTTTGCTTGCAATAAAAACACTGACTTTAAAAAAAAAAAAAAAAAGTTTAAGTTCAACATTTTATCTTCTAATAGATCTAAGTAGTTTAACAATAACTTTTTTTTTTTTTTTTTTTCCCCCATAATGGTCATATACACTAATGAACAATACCATGTTACTCCTCACCTCATAAACCCCAAGAAATAAATTTTTATCAGGCGTGGAATGATAGAATAACAGGGCTTGGATGAGACCTCCCGAGGCTGCCTAGCCCAATGCTGTGCTCAAAGCAGGGCCAACCTGGTAAGGTTACTCAGGGTTTGGTCTGGGTGAGTTTTGAACTCATTGGACAGAAATTCCACAACTTCACTGGACATCTTGTTCCAGTGTTTAACCACCTTCTCAGTGATTTTGTTTTTTCTTTTAATCAGAGTTTTCTTTTAAACGTAATTTCCCATGTTTCAACCTAATGCCTAGTACCTGTTCTATGTCTGTGCTCTTAACTCTGTTTCTCAACAGTTTGACTCTTGTCTGTTTTTTCTTCCATGCAGCAAGGGAACAGAGCAACCAGATTTTGTAGTTTTATCTTTTTGAGTCCAGGCAAATCCAGTTTTTGTCATCTGTAATGTTCTCCAATTTCCTTGACTATGTTGCTGGCCATCCACTGAACTTGTTCTTCTACTAGGAAGCTGTTACAGTGCTTCACATTCGCACAAGTGCCAAACGGAGGGGATGAATCACTGCCCTCAGCCTGCTGTATAGACTCTTGCTAATACAGGACAGGATGCAGTTGAGTTTGTTGGTTGAAGGCTCCCTGCTGACTCATGTCTGACTTGTTCTTCAGGAGCGCCATGTCCAGTTTTTGACCCAGTTTGTGCCCAGTCTATGTGGCTGCATGGGGTGATTTTGTCCCAGGTGAACAACTTTGCATTTGCTTTTTTGTATTTCATGAGGTTGCTCTCACTGATTTTTCCAGATTTTTGATATCCCTCTGAATCCCAGCCTTCCCTGCCAGGCTGTACATCACTCTCCCCAATTCAAAACCATCCACCAACGTGCTGAGAGCACTCTATCCTGTCACCCAAACTGTTAACAAAAGAAAATGTTAAACAGTGTTAGCTCCTGTACTGATCACTCAGAGACATCACTAACAACAGCCATCCAGTTACACTTCGCATCATGATTCTTTGAGCTGGCAGTCCAGTCAGTTTTCCCATCAGAAAAAGACTCCAATTGTTATGACCCCTCAAGGATAAGAGAAAGTATCTTTGCAATGATGCCCTTGGCACTTCTGGATGTATCTTGTTGAGTTCTGTGGACCTTGCATGTCCACTCTCTCATTCTAGAATAAATACAGTAGTCACACTTGCATTTTATTTTTTAGGGAAATATCTCGAGCTGCTATCAGAGCAAATAGCTACACCTGTTGTATATGTTATATGTTCATAAGCATGCAAAATGGTCTAAAATATTACAGTGTACCACAACATGAATGCATAGCACCTCTTGGACCTGTAGGAGCAAGTCCAGAGGAAATCACAAGGCTGGAGCATCTCTCATGAAGCCAAGCTGAGGGAGTTGGGGTTGTTCAGCATGGAGAAGAGAGGACTCTGGCAAAGCCTTATAGCGGCCTTCTGGTACCTAAAGAGGGCTGCAGGAAAGTTGGGGAGGGAATCTTTGTCAGGGGCTGTAGGGACAGAACAAGGGGTAACAATTTGAAACTAACAGAGGCTGGATTTAGATCAGGTATGAGAAATTCTTCACTCTGAGGGCGGTGAGGCCCTGTCGCAGGCTGCCCAGAGGAGCTGTGGCTGCCCCATCCCTGGCAGTGCCCAAGGCTGGGCTGAGGGCAGCCTGGGCTGGTGGGAGGGGGCCCTGCCCATGGCAGGGGGGTGGGACTGGGTGGGCTTTGGTGTCCCATCCAACCCAAGCTGTTCTATGAGTCTATCATAGCAATGAATATTAACCAGAAAAAAAAAAAAAAAAAAAAAAAAAAAAAAACCTTTAAGCTAGATAAGGCTCATAGCACAAAGATGATTCTTTCTCTTACTTTGCCCTCTGTCTCAAAAACTTCTTTCTTAACCTGTATCTTCCTGTGTGGAACTTTGGCTGTTTTCATGCTCCGTGTTCATAGAGAAAAGGAATGGTTTAGTAAATTGGATATATGTTGTAGAGAAAATGCGTTTTTTCAGTAGAAATGCACTTAGAATAAATACAAAGTAAAATATTATTTTTGCCCCCCAAATTGCGGTTTGCATAAGTTTCTTTTCCTAGCTATTAATTTGTGAGCATATAATTGCAATTAGTTGTTTTTTTTTTAATGGAAATCATCAAAAATGTTAACTCTTATACAATTAGACTACATATAATATGCAAGTGTGTGAGAGAGTTCTGAGAATACTGTCTAGGCGTATAGGTAATATTTAATCAATTTCTGTTTTATTCAATCTGGAAAAATATTTAAGAACTTGCCTTTCCTTAACTTCTGATTTCCATTGTTTAAAACTGCAGAATTTTCAGCAGTGAGAGCTGCAGCAGTAATGCCATTCTGATTCTTTACCAAGATCTCTCTTTAGCAGAAATGAAAATAACCCCGATTAATTCCCCGGCAGTTCGTGCAGCCTCGCAACTCACAATCGCACCGCCACCTTGAGGCCAAATGAAGCCCGTGTTTTCAAAGGCAGAATTCAAAGAACTCAGCTTTAAAAGTGGGGGCAAGTGTTACACCTAAGCAGAGGTCTTGATATGTTTGTTTTTAAACAAAACTGTAGAAGAAATAGCGATTTCGTTTTCATGCAGTTTAATGCTCTGAAAGCCAAGGAACCTGCATGGATTCCTGAGCAGCGGATTTCAGAACCACACTGTAGCTGTTTAAGCGTTCTAACCTTTAGAACTGAAACAAAAAAAATCCCATTTGTTGGCAATGAAATTATTTCTAACTGATGGATAACTTCTCGATGCTTTTATCTGTTTGAAGTGTGACAAGTGAGAAACTTTCAGTCTAGTGAGAAATATGCTTGACGCAATGCGTTCAGTAGAGTGTGGTCAGCCTAGTTTTCAAGAATGGTACTTAGAAAAAAAAAAAAAAAAAAAGGTTCAGAGGCAGATCATCTATCCTAAATGTTCCCAGCCTTTTAACACCACTAAGTCTAGTAATACCTTCAGCCATTTGCTGCATTTTTCCATTACAAAGGCTTGTGCAGCCATTTGTTTCTCAGAGAGATAGCTGGGAAAAAATGTTAGTAATGAGAAGAGGAGGATGTCCAGTTCCTATCACACTCATGTCGTTCTCTTAACAAGTATAGGATTTACTTTATTTTCCTGCCACTTTCTTCCCATCCTCTGTATTGTTTGCTTCATTGGGTATTCACTTTCTGAACCAGGCAGTTATGATGCACACAGCTGTGAGCTGTAGTAAATGTGAAAAAGAGGAATGAAATTCTGAAGTTTGTGCAAGGCTGTAGGTTTGAAAATCCTTAGGTGAATTTACTTTGTATACACCTCCAACCCTGATGTGTGCTTTTGAACAAACAAACTTTGTTTATTGGATATGAAATCTAAATTTCACACCTTTCTTTTTATGAAAGGAAAAGAAAAAAAAAGATATTGAGATATTGCTGCGGTTGTGAGGCTCTCACTTCCCGTTAAGTTATAAATATCTGCCCCAACTTTAATTGAAATTTGAGGAAGAATTGATTCTTCTCAACCAAAGTCTGCTGTTTGCACTACATTATAAATATCTTTACAAATAACTGAGATTTTAAATTGTAACATAAGCAGGGGACATAAGCTGGTATGATGTTTAGAAACATTTTGTCCTACAATGCAGTTTATAATCCGTATAATGAGAAACTATTTCATTTTACTATGTTCTTCAACTTTCGCATACAAATTATGTATGTGTTTTTAAAGAATAGCAAGACTAACAAATTGCTATAATGCAGCATTCTTGCTGAAAAAACAGAGATGTTTAGCTAAGCCATAAATCACTCCTGGGAGTCTATTCCCAGTTGCTCCAAACAAGGGCTGAAGGCAAGCCTGGGAGCACGTTTCATTTCCCCTGATGTAAGACGTGTACTTACTGCTGTCTTGCAGTCAAGCTGCGCTGCAGTGATTGGGCACATGCATTTCAAAATGCATGGGGAGAATACACTCAGGGTCTTCTCCTTTGACAAAATAATTACCCTCTGCAGTGCATATGGAACAGCTTGGGATTCACATGCAAGTCACTACATTGTGCAAAGATTGTAGATATATCAAAGTATGTGGTGGGAAAGGCAAACTCTGACTTGGATAAATCATTGCTGACTGTTGGTGTAAATGAGTGATTGGGATGTAGCTTCATGCCTCAATATACAGCTCTGTTTTTTTCAACACCATAACATTGTGACTGTTATTTTGTGTGGAGCAAATGGGGTTTCAGAAGTTCAGCTATGGCTTTGGAGAGTTATTTCAAGCTCTGAGCAACCAGTTTGTCTCCTTCCCCCCCACAGTTTTCCTTGTCTTTCTTGCTGTTGCTACATAAGCAACAGCAAGCTGAGCAGGCAACAGCAGGTTTTGGCATTTTGAAGAGACTTGTTGAAAGAATGGGGTCATTTTGTAATTTCCCTAGGGCCTCTAGGCCACCTGGAATCTCTCCCAGCTATCCTTGCAGCCCCTTAGCAACCTTGGCAATGGAGAGACTTCATCCGACTTTCAGGGAAGCTCAAACTGCACTTTTATATTAGACCTCATGGCTAGCGGGATATGCCACTGGAGGGAGACAGGATCCACGCCTTAGCTCTCTGTGTGTTACCATAACAGAAATTTTCAGTTTACAATGATGGCACCCCCAAAAAACAAACAAACAAAAAAACTCTAGATAAACCCGAAGAGCCATTTTGTGCTTAAGTTAATGTACATTCTCAGGAACACTCAGAGAACTTCTAATGCTATCAATGAGTGCAGCCTGCCAGCTGCTCTGAAAGTCAAGTCCCCACGCAAGAGGAAAGCTGTTGATAAAATGTAATTTGTTACAGGAGAAATTAAAAAATGGTACAAAAATACTGGATGAGATATGGATGGTAATAAGGCAATTGTAACAAGGGACATTGTGCACAGTGAGCATAATCAGTAAGGGAAGCAAATAAAGATTTTTGCACTGTCTCTGGGACAGCTACCAGTGGGTATATGGTGCCATATAAAGAGAGGCACTAGAAATATTTAACTATTCTAAAAATTGCAACAGCATTTTTAGTTAATCCTTGAAGACACATTCCAGAAGAATGAGAGGAAAAAAAAGACCCCTATACCCATGGAATTACTTTCAGCTTGCAAAAAAAAAAAAAAAGTCATTTACTGTTTAAGAAAAAAAAAAAAAAAAAAAAAAAGTGCCCTTAAACATTATTCTTTCAAGAGCAGTAAAATGTGTGCTTTTTCACCCCCTATACATTTATGAGATTCTTTTTATCTCCATCCTAGAATAGGAAAAAAAGTTGGATTCTCAGAACAATACAACAAAGGGAAGGCTGGACAAGGTCCTGCAGACCTGAGAAATGGCAATGGCTAATGTGTATTGTGCACACCCACAAGCTGTCATTGCAGAGGCACCACACTTTAGGGGTTGACCATGACCCTGGAAAGGTCTGTAACTAAGGCTTTTACACTACAAGGAGCTGGGTTCACATGTTTTTTTCCTCAGCAGGGTCCTAGCTGAGACTGGTACTGCGGTTCACCTCTGCAGGTATTCTCTGAAATAATAGAAATACAAATTGAGGTGGAAGGCAGAAAGGAATGAACAGAAAAGATACCTTTCCCCAGGTCAGTACATAAGATGGCTGGGGACTGCACTGAGCTGTGGGGTGCATGCATGGCCATGGCTACATGTGCATCCTACAACTAGATGTGCTTTACTGCTGCTCTTCCCACCATACTTTTCCATGAGCATGTAGTTTGTGTGACACTTGTGCGTACACGTGTGCTTTATTTGCAAGGGTACTGCAGGAAAGATGAAAAGAAGTGGCAGAGAAAAGGCAAGGAGAGAGAAGGTGGGAGACAACTGATGCCAACTGCTGGCACGTTGCCTGTGTGTATGTGGGAAAACGAGCTGCCTCTCCCATTGTGATTGTCACCAGCTGCCCGACAGCTCACAGCAAGGGTCCAGATCCAGGAGAGCAAATTGGAAAAATGAGGACATGTGTGTGTTTGCAGCTGTGGCTTTCTGATGCTCTCTACTCCAAATATCTATGTGAAATTTTGGATTATTCTTTCCTTACAGATAAAGCAATTCCCCTTTTTATTAGTATTGTTTTCATTAGTATTGTTTCCATTGAAGCAGTGTTGGTTGTCAACTACTTTACTTAGCATTGCATAATTGCTTCTTCCACATGCATTTTAAAGTGTTTATATGCACGTATAAATAAAATGCTGTTTTTTATATAATAAAATATAAAATAAAATATATCATCTAACTTTCCCATGAAGATAAATGACAGGATGGGATGGTCAGCATGTCTTCTTGACTTCAGACTGTTGTAGCACATTTCTTGGAGACACTGTTCAAATTCTTTTCTCTGAAGTAAGTCTCTTAAGACATACATTTATTCCTGTGTTAAATGACAGAATACTTTGTAATATAGGAATTCCTGCAAAGATTGCTAATATTTTTAAACAGATCTTCGTTAACTGTACTTGTAGGTTGTCGTATGTTACCATATTTTCCCATATGGGTGTTTGTAGACATCTACTTTAAACACGGAGGCTCAGATAAACCGTGAATTCTGTGGCCGTCTGCACCAAAATGCTGGCTACAAATATATTATATTCCTTCAGAACAAAGGCAATGATGTGTTTTGTTACTTGAGTGCCAGCCAAACACTACTACTACAATTTAGGACTGTAAATAAGGACAGGAAAGAAAGCATTTGGTTATCACAGAGGCAATAAATTCATTGCATAAATTTGTTACAAACTTGGCAGGAAATCATCAGATGTTGATGCAGTTTGGGATAAAAGTTCACCGATCTTTCATTTGTTTGTTTATTTTCAACCCATATGAACCTTTTAGAGAACATTTGAATCAAGAAAGCACAGCTGAATTTATATGGAATGGGAGGCAGAATCTGGTTCCTGGTGATTTTGCACTTAAGTCTGTGTTCACATATTGATAACGTGGCAGAGTACATCACAAAATATTTCACACAGACCAGAACTTTAACAAGAGTTATTATTTTAAAGAAGTATTTTCATTAAGTCTTTTTGCTATCATTGTATTTTGAAATGAAATCTTGTTTAGGGATTAAAAATCATGTGCTTTATTTAAAATAGGGAGATATTTGAATTTGCAAAATAATATTTCAGACTTTGACCAGATTCTGTTAATATTTGACATAATTTACAAATAATACAAATTAAATCTTCATTAGTCTGCAGAATTTAATATTTGATCAGACAAGGTCAACACCTTCAATAGATCCCTGAATGTGAGCTTTAAGAAGTGCAGATCCTCAGTACAAATCCTCAACTGCATTTTTTTTATTCCAGTGTTTTTTTACTCTCCTTGGTGTTTTCAGACAGACTGGGCAATGATTTTTAGTACTGGTAGGTCACTAACACCTGTACTTTTGTACTTATATAACTCCATGGCAGATTTTTAGTAGATTTTGTCACAAAAAGATTAAGGCAAAAGGCATAGTCACTAAATAAGTAATTTGTTGAAGAAATGACTCTGCCGAGCACAACTCCAAATAGTAAAATATTAATATTTCTCTCTTTTAGTCTGAGGGATTTCCTTTCCTTT
Organism: Nettapus auritus; assembly: GCA_011076525.1. Classification (NCBI taxonomy): domain Eukaryota; kingdom Metazoa; phylum Chordata; class Aves; order Anseriformes; family Anatidae; genus Nettapus; species Nettapus auritus. Next base: position 5,110,206 of record CM021776.1, on the reverse strand, counting down.
TTTTTTTTTTTTTTTTTTTTAAATTATTATATAAAAGTGAAAAGTGTCTTAGATTTTGGCTTTAGCTTCAGAGTCATACGGGTGCAAGTAGAAGCAGTGTGGATTGCCAAAATATAGGGTCAAAGAACAAAAGACTAGCAACAAGAGGAAGAAATAATAATAATAATAATAAGGTCCTTTTTGCCTTCTTTCCATCATAATGTATTGAGCAGTGTAGACTGGCAGTATCAAACAGAAGCAAGTTACCCTTCAGAAGGAAGAGAAACATACAGGTGATTCTGAGGGACAAGCACAACATCAACGATGTTTTTGCTTTGGAATGACCTGTGCATCACACTATGCTCCTGGCTGGATACGAGACAAAATAACAGAACAGTTCTTCCAGCATTTCAGATAAGCATTTAAAATAAGCCTTGGATATTCAGATATCAGCTGTATAATGTTTGTTTTTGTTTTGTTTTGTTTTGTTTTTTTCCCAAATTAACTTCTCCAGGGCAAGTCTGTCACGGGAAGTGATAACAAGTGTCTGCCTGAAGGTCTAAAACTAATTTGATCTATTATTTTATTTTCTTCCTCCCTTCTTACACTTATTTATGAAAATTGTCTAGGGAACTGATTTTTAAAACTGTTGAGCCCCTTATGTAGCTCAGTGTTATGAGTAGGATTTGTAGATTCTAGTGTTCTGAGACTCTTCAAACTGTCAGGTGGAGTCTCAGTGACTTCCTGTAACACAGGATAACTCCAAAAAACCCCAAATGGCCTTTTTAAAATAAATAAATAAATTATTGAGATCTGAGATTGGTTAGCTATGTTGTTCCTCTAAGCTTGCTAGGCTAGAGGAGTCTCAGAGATTCTTGGCACGTAACCGTGGGTAGATGCCAGGATTTCTTGTCCAATTCTAAGCAGATTCCAGTTACCATTCATCAGTAATAAACTCTGAGATGGTACATACCAAATTACCATGTTCGCATCATTGCAGTGGTCCCCTGCCAGCTGCAGAGCTATGGCCTTACTCTTCATCCACAGACTCAGGTTTGTCCCAGTCCACTGAACAAGTCAGTGGCTCATCTACCTACTCCTCTGCACCAGACCAAACTCCTTCCTGGGAATTGTGGTCATACACCCTTGATAAGGAGTGCTTGATGTCTGTTTCAGACAATACGTGACTTCCTATCAGCTGGCCGTTACATTTAGTATTGGAGACTTACGACGTGTACAAGTGAAGAGTATGGGGAGGGATTAATTTAAAGCCTTAATTACTTATTCTATCCTTCTATAAAATGACAAAGTTAATGACTATTGCTTGTTCAGTATTGATCAAAACTATTGATCATTGATTAGATTCAAGTATTTCATCATAGTTTTGTTATCAATTCAAAGGGCTAAGGGTGAAAAAAGTTTCTATGAATATGGACTCTTCAAGACATCAGTGAATAAATATATGTGGTTTTGGGTGCATAAACTCACTAGGGAATTAACTGGGTAAATCCGAAGCCATTTAAAGCTGGACAGTGCTTCTACAGATTTGATATTCAAAGGTTTAGCTGTGAAGTAACTTGGGATTCTTACTCTTGCTTCCTAGAATAGCTTTTCTATTTTGACTGAGAGAGATAAGTAATATGTAGCCTTTCGTTTTAACTCAGTTTGCTGTAGACAGTGGTCATCAATCCATTTAGCCTTAATTGTTGGTTGAAGGCATTTACTGGTTTTTGTTTCTATGTGCTTTGTTGGGCTGTCATGCAGACAGTTCTGTGGATTCTTGGCTGGCTCCTGTTATTTCTCTTTTACATTTACGTTACAAATATTTTTATCCAATTGTTTGAATGTGATTGTACAAATGACAGAAAACAGGGCACCAAACATCAGAGCAATGTGGTTTAAAGCCTGTGGGTTACCGGTGATGTGCAGCCAAAAGGCTGAGCAAGCACTGGCAGCAGCACCGGACAGAAGGTACCTGGCAGGGGTGAGAGAGGTGGTGGGACTCCCTGGCTTCCTGCACTGACCCTAGAAAAAGAAAGTCACCTTAGGAGAGTATTTCCATGGTGTTATACTTAAGTCATTTTCACACACAAAGTTATAAAACTTTTTGATACAGCTTAACTAACTGGACTAAAATTGGTATATGTTTGCCGTATCCTTCTCTGAGTATCTGGGTATGGCAGCAATTAGAACGGAACACTGGGCTTCGCTTGTACTGATTGAATATATATTTTGTATAATTATATCCAAACATGTATTCGTGACCATATTTATAATAAGTACATAGCTGAAGTGACAAAATATTTTTTGTTGGGCTGTCTTGATAGTCATTTGAATCCTTTGCATTTTATTGTCTTAAGTCGTATTAAAGGAAAATGACAGTTCTCTAATGAAAACAGGATTTAAAATGTTCCAGATTAACTGTATGTCTTTTCTTAGTTTTCTGGGGGAATTTTTATCAAGCTAGAATGAGATTTTCCACATCTGTAGCTTTGTTGAAGGCTGAGTGACTAAAACATGATTAAGTTGTAATAGAATTACACACTTTGTTATTTTGAGTTGTTGACCTATATTATCAGTGCCAATATTAAGGAGTGTGTTGCACAAGTTTTCAGTTCTCTGTGTTTTGAGAAATTCTAAAAAAAATCTGCTATTTAAAAAGGTAGTTAATTTTAAATAGTTTTTCTTATTTTTCCTGTGTCAACATTCAGATTTTATTATGCTAGTGAAGGGCAATGTTTAGTTTATTATGAGGGCAGTATGAAATCAATGCTGTTTCCAGTTAAGCTTTTATTTGTGTAACAATTACATTTGTGACATGGCAACTTTAATTGGTTTATTAAATGTATTTTTTAGCTGACATTCTAGAGACATTCCTGCTTTTTTCTTTTTTTTTTTTTTAAGCATCTCCATTCACCTTTCCATTTGGTCTTTAGTCAATAAATAGTTTTCCAAACAAATTGACTATAGTACAGGTATTCTGATATTAGCTGCAAGCTAGACCATAGTTTTGGTAGGTATTGTAGACAATTAAATAGCTACAGTGGCTTATCAGGTAATTAACTCATTCATGATGCTCCATAAAAGACTGGTCTGCTCATTAAACAGCAGTGGTAACTCTACAGGGCAGTATATAGGAAACAGTCTTTCCCCCCCCCCCCCCTTTTTTTTCTTTTTGGGCAGGGGGAAGCTTTACACATTTTCAGACCTGAAATTAGAGTGTAGCCTTCCTAGTTCTGCAGCCAAGGCACCATTCCCTGTTTTGTGGGGCAGTCAGCCAGTAACTCAGGAGGTCATACTGGAACCCTGCCTTGGATTTGGTGAAAGTCTGTCAAAATGGAGTTGCAGTGGGTTTAGAAAAACACAATGGATAATTAAGTGGTGGAACTCACTACCAGAGAATGTTTAGACCAAAATTATAAATTCATTCAATTCGTTATGGGTAGGTCAATTGTGAACTGCTGAACACAAGAGCCCACGTATAACCTGCAGTTTGAGCATGTTTCTGCTGGGTAATTTCTGTCCAGCAATGCTGGCAAGTTCCCCGTGCTGGGGTGGCCATCCTGCAGGTGCAGTTTCCTGTGCCTCTACGCAGGAAGTTTATGCCAGCTAGTCAGAATATGTTTATGTGAACAGAAAATCACACATCAGTGGCTGACTGCTACAGATTCACAATTAATTTGTATCTTTAATACTTTCATAGTAATTGTTCATAATTTTCCCAATCCCTTTCATGGATTGGTGGGAGAAATTGTGTCGAAGTTGTGCAGATACAGAAACGTAATAGTCCTTGTTTGGGTATCTGCAATATCAGGTGAGAGATGAAGAGAACCGCAGAAAGGTTCTCTTCATGTGAGGAAACAACTAGATAATGTTAGTCAGTAAAATGACTAACAACCTCTCTTGGCAACCGGTTCCACAGGTCTGCTCATTCTATCAGTAAGATCTCTTCTTCCTTCCATCCTTCCAATTCCTACAGATTTCATCTGATGATCCAAAAATTCTTGCATTGATAGTAACAGTGAACATAAGATACCTGCTTATTCTTTCCTCATCATTCAAGACTTGTTAATTTAATATAACTGCTAATTTAAAATAACTGCTCTGACATCCCAATTCAGTCACTTCTTTTTCAGAAAATGTCTTACCCAGCTCAATCGGAATCTCAGAATAGTTGCAGCTGGAAGGTACTTCAAGAGATCATCTTGCCTCTTTGACCTTTCCTTGGGCACCACTGGGAAGAGCCTGTTTTCCTCCTCTTTACTTCCTCCCTATCAGGTGTTTATACACATTCACCCAGTTTATACAATCACCCAGGTCTTCTCACCTCCAGGCTGAACAGTCCCAGCTGTCTTGGCCTCTCCTTGTATGTTTTGTCTATGCCATAGACCCTTAATCATCTTTGTGGCCCTTCACCAGACTCACTCAGTAAGTCTGATAACACAGCAATCTGTATGTCCCAACTGTACTTGGCAGAGAAAAAGGGTCACCCATCTCCCTTAATCTATTGGTAAGGCTCCTCTGAATGCCTAGCCCAGGGTGCTGTTGGACTTAAGGTCACGTAGCCAAATTGTGGTCAGTTTGTGCCCCGGGACCTTCCAGACTGTTGTCAGCTAGCCTGTCTGAATGATTGGGTTATACATACCACTAAATAAAAAGCTATTTTTCATTGTGTGTTTCATCTTCTTCTTAACCCTCTCCAATTCTTTTGGAACTTTGTGAGTAGACTATAGTGAGAACTGTATGAAGTATTCAAGAGGTGGGCAAATGATGGATTTATTCAGTGGTATAATTCCGTTCTTGACCTTAGTGTTCCTTGTATTACTCCCTTAATAGTGCCTATTACTTAATTTGCTTTATTGACCACTGTTACGTTGCAACTGTCTAACGTAACTCTTTTATTATTTTGTTATTAATATTATTATATTCTTAACTTATTACTTCCAAATCAAAATTATCAGTTAAGAGCCCATATGTCAAAACAGAATTGCTTTTTCTCATTTATATTACTTTGAATGTAATTTAATGTTGTCCATCATTTAATTTTCATAAAATACATCATTGCAATTAGCTATCATTCTTGTTAGTCAGGGTAGCTTAGTGTCACATCTTTTTTTAACTATCATCTTTGCCAGCCGCCAGCCTGATCTGACTAACCTGTCACTGTTGTGAAGAAATTGATCAGCAGAGGCACAGGTCATTGTAGTATTCCATTGGTAGCCTCCTTTTACTGAAGAAAAAACCCAACAAACTACATTACCAGGTGTTTTCCGTCTTTACCATCTTTTTTATTTATTTTATTTTATTTTATTTTTCCAGCAAAGACTTTCGTTCTTAAAACAAAGATGCTTACTTTTCTAAAAAGCTTTTGGTGACAGAATTTTCCAAAATCAAAATAGGCGTACACCACCTTAGTTCATATAGTTGCTGACCACTTTTTTTTTTTTTTAGTTTCTAGGATTTACTAGCAGCTTCTGATGTTTCCAACACGAAATATAGAAGGAACTTAGGGAATAGAAAGAACAGGCTGTGGAAATAGAGACAGATGAATTTTGCACTGGTAATGCTATAGAAACTTGATTAGTTTCTTAATTTTTGAAATGCAGCTGCCAGTGGCACAATTCCAGCAGCTGGGCCAGAATCCAATGGTGAAGTGCCCATCCATGGCACTACGCCAGTGTAGTTGAGAAGGGGAAATACATTCTTTACCTCTGGGCAAGTCAATACTACAGATTTTTTGCTTAATTTGCCTTTGGGTTTTTATGTTTTTGGCAGTGGCTGGAGAAAGGCAATGTTGTGGTTTAGAAAGCTATGCTCTTATGACTGCTGTGCTCTGCTTTCCATGAAAAATCAGTAGAGACGGACCATTTTCTTAGAATTACTTGCGGACTGCAGTCAGTGAAAAAAAAGAGGTTGCATGAATAAAGTCCAAAGCCATAGAAAAGATCACTTTACAGGCATTAGAAGATGTTAGAAGTGAAATATGCAACTAGAGTGAGAACATTTAAGACTTCAGGAGGCTAGGCATCTTCAGTTCCCACAGGTCCCACTGAAAATTACCAGGGACTGCTGAAAAGTGGAGTTCATGCTCTTTGGTGTTAGGTATCCTACTGATGAACCTTAATGAAGTTACTCCCCGCGTAAACAGCAGAAGGAAGCGTGTTCCTCTATAGGGTGCCGTATGCTACCCACTTAAGGGTTGAGTAACATTTGAGGAGGATACGATCTCTCTCCATTGGCTATAGGAAAGCTCAGGAGGGTTCATTCTTAGTTTAAACCACCCTCATAGTGTCTAACCTAGGTAGCAGACAGACTTTGGCATCATGGCTCTATTATAGTCGCCATTTGGAAAGAGCAGGACTCAAATGACACAAGAATCCTACAAAAGCTTCCAATATGGCGATAGCTTTCCTGGAAAGACTGTGCTTTTGATGCGACAATTTCTCTTTGATGGTGCAAATAGTTTGTCTACAGGCAGGAGCTCTCTTTTTCTGAAGTAAACTGAGTCCACTCTAGCAGTTATTTTTCTGGCATCATATTAGATGGCTTTTTACTTACTCCTAACGGCAGCATTTGTTTTTTGCTCCGATTCAGGTATGTCTTCACAGCCTCCACAACACAGCTGCATTCTACCTTGTAGTACAGCTTCCCCCTTGGGTGGACAGAATAGTTGTAGCCTGCATATGACCATACCAATTTAAAAATTTCACTCTATTCTGAGGCTGCTTAACAAAGTAACATGCACTTACACACTTCACTGTATTATGCAGCCATGTTGCATAACCTTGCTGTTGGAACAGTCTAGTGTATAAGTACTGAAAACAGGATAGGTCCCAAGTATGCTACAGCCTTGTACTCACACCATGAGAATTCCACTTCTGTCTAAATAGAAGTATTTTTATTTGAAAATGATCTTTAAGTTGCAATTTTACAGTCTGTATTTGAGTTGCAGGTCTACAAAAAGCAAAAGGTCTTTTTGTCAGTTGTTGTAGTATTTAAAGGTAAGGAAATGCTTTTTTCAATATATTTATCTTCTATTTTAAGAATAGTTCCTATGCAATTAAATGTGATTATTTCATATATTTTTAGTTATATTTCTTATGTGTTCTTAGGTACAGGGCATGAATAATACATGGTATTAATTGATTAATACATCTGAAATATTTGGCTCAGCATTTAACTGCAATAGTTAAGTACTATCACCTATACAATACAAAACATTTTCCTCCCTGGTCAGATTTTACTTCAGACCATTATGTACCATCACTGGACAATGGACAGTGTCTATATTGATAAAATGGACAGGAATTTCTTTGTGGAATACTTAATTTAGCAAGAGGTTTAGGCTGTTTTTCAGTAAGAGGAAGAAATTAAATCATCCTTATATTTCTAGAATGTATTTACTTTGATTCAAACTCTGCTCTTTACATTGTTAGAAGTGCAGTTTCTAAAATAAGTATTCTTAAGAAAACTACTTTAAAAATCCTGGGAATTATCTTTTTTATAGAGGCTAGGTTAAGTAACCATTTAAAATAGTTTTCTCTAATTTTCCAAGTTAGATGAACTCTGAATAATGATTCATGAGCAGTATATTTACTGTTAAAATAAATATAACAAAAACAATACTGTTTTTAATATTTCCAGTGTTCCTCCAGCTTCAAGGATGCTGGATAAGAATCTTAAGAGAATATCAGGAATAAACAAACAAACAAAAATACTATCAGAGAATAGTCTGCTTTGTGATATTTCAGTCAAGCAACTCTGTAATAGAAATTAGGTATCTTGCAACAATCATTTTGCTAAAAACAGGCAATCCTACTACATTTGCTAACTCCTCTGCTTCATTCTCCCCCCAAACCTAAATAATAAACAAATCCCAGAACTCTGCTTTCTGGCAGAAATTATGAAAACTGAATATTTAAAGAAAAAAAAGGCCTTAAAAACATTTTGGTTAGAATTCATAATACTCCAGAAATTAGGATGATCTCTGCCATCAGTCACAGAATTCAATGGAGTATAAATATATTGAAATACTTCGGACTCTCCATAGGTACTGGATTGTATGTAGCAACAGTCAAATATTTCGTTCTGAGATCATTTGGTGATGGTGTTGCAGTCAGTAAAAAGGGACGCTAATCAGCACCCTCATTTTAAAAAAGTTATCAGCATTTCTTGTCTTTATTTAAAAGAAAAAAGTGAAGGAGCGGGAGGAGAATGCTCTTAAGAAATCAGTACACTCAACTGCAATTGAAAGAAAGAAGAGATTTGCAGCTGGATATTGTTACTTTGTGGTGTTCCTGTAATGATGTTAAATTTGGGAGCAAAGTTGTGTAGATGCATGGGACACAGGGGGTGTGCAGCTAGTGGTTCCTCTGTGATTAACCAAATTAAGGAGACATTTGGTAAGAAACAAGTAACAAAGTGATATAAAACATTTGCAGTCCTTTTAGCAGTGCAGTTCTTTCCAGGTTGGGATTTCTCTTAATTGAGGTGCTGGTTTGTGTATTTGAGTCTTACCCTCAGAATGTGTTGAGTCTGGGAAGAGAATACAAAGCCTCTGTCCTCTTTCTCATCTCCTGTTGCATCATGGTGCTCAAGGTAATTATGAGGATGTCAAAAGAAAGTCTATAATTAGAGCAAATTGCAGGCTCAGACTGAAATCGGAGTTTGGAAATCAGACACTTTTTTAAAACCCCCAAAGCCTTGCATCTGATGCCAGCATCTGACTTCACACTGCCTCTCCCTAAACCAGGCTCACATAGCTGCTGTCTCAAAGGAGCATTCAAGCCCCTCATTATCTCAGGTAGCACTTAGCGGAGAAGGGGGATTTGGACTCATGTTATTATTATTATTATTTTTTTTTTTTAAGGGACACTCACCCTAATCTATATGGGTGCACTCACGGTTATAGAAGCAGAGAAGTACAACAGTACAGGTGGTTGCTAGGTTTGGAATCATGCCAAAACAATTAAGGTATCTCCTAAATTTGGGGTTAAGGAGTTCAGGAAAGCAAACCAGTCTCATAACAAACATTTTTTCAGTCAGGAGAAGCAGTCAGAGAGTGAAAGCGTTCTTCCTGCAAGTCTCAGAAGGAGCCTCGCTGTGCCTTGCTCCAACCAGCACCTGACTTTCAACATTGGCTGGCAACACAGAAACATACTACTAGTGTGGCTCCTTATTGAGGAAGGTTCTGTTCCATTTTATCAGGGTGGTACTTGGCTAAGTCATGCCTGGGTAAATTAGCATTTAAATGTGTAAAGTAATCTGAGCTATAGTGATGGTCTCCAAAGACAGCAGTGAATAAACAAAACTTCAAGTATTTAGGTCCTTCTCCCCCTCAGCTCACCATTCTCTTAGTGAATATGCTGTATTCATCCCCTCTGTAAGTAGCAGAAGGTAGGAGGGAGACTGCCTAGCAACCCACAGAAGTCCCAAAAAGAGGTAGAAAGGAAGTGATTTTCATGTAATTATTCACTTCTACAAAAGCTGTTGTCAGGTAGACACTAGAAACATAGCTGTTTTATTATTCGCCTAACCTACTTTTAATCTTTTGAGAATCAGTACCATTAAAGAGAGGGAAAAAAGAGCTTAATTCAGCCATTTTCTGCCCGGCCGTTTAAGTTGTGTTTTCCTGCACTAATGAAGGCAGTGCTTTCAGAAACTGCCTTGTTTAAAAAGCTCTGGGTAGTAAACTTCAGAAACAAACTAAGCCCAGTATCCAAAACTCAACATTTTTTTCCTGCTTCTCCACAATGCACTGTTCATATTTTGTTTTGGTTTAGTTTCCCATTTAATGACATTTCCCATTTAGTTGAAAGAGTAACACGATAATTTTTTTTTTTCCCCTTTTTCTTTTTTTCTCTCTCAAGAAGGCATTTGAGGATAGGGGGCAGGGGCTAAAGAGCTAGCTTACTTGGGTAATAGCTGGTGCCAGCATGCTTGGATCCCACAGGTTTTTTTCTTTACTTTGTGACCCTTGGGTTTAAGAAGATTAATTTCATGAAATAGCCTTTTGCTTAATTTCTATTTCAGTGTGTCTTTTTTAATTAACTCTGTTGGAAAAAAAGAAAAAACTTTTTTTTTTTTTTTTGTAACTAAGCACATACTAAGATCAGAGTAAGATCAGAGAACTTGCCTTTTTTGCTATTTTGTATTCAGGCAGGAGAAATTATGCAGTTACAATTAACTGTGTTGATTTTGCTGTAAAGTAAAAATGATAAAGTCTGTTCTTTGATTTTCTCTGTAGGCTTCACAGGAATAAGGTACGTTATCAGCATACTGCTAGTGAGAAAAGAGCAAAATACATACAAAGAATGGATTTATTCACTTTGAATGTCTCCTAAGTGTTTGGGTTGTTTCTTAGAGTAGAACAGTACTTTGAACTGAAATATGTATTCATTTTGCACATTTGCATGGCACAGACTTGCAAATGATTTTTGTGTGTTAGCTGCTATTGAAGGAAAAAAATCTCAGCTGATTATGAAAGAGTGACTTGGAGAATAAATGCAAATTGGTAAATTTTCTTTCTTATGCCTTTAAACAGAGATTTCAGCTGATGGCAATGAAATTATCCAAAGAACAACATTTTGCACTCTGCAAGGGAATCTTAAGCCCACTGTATGTTCTTGCTCAGTCTGGCCATCAGGGGAGATACAGGTGCTTTGGCCTCGTTTATTCCCCATACATTTGACAAAGTGTTCTGCATTGTGAAAACATGCAAAATGGATTGGCCTTATTTTTTGTAAGGTGTCGTGAATGAGTAACATTCTTCATATTGGTTAGCATATGAGAAACATAGGAAATGTCTTTGTGGGGGAAAAACAAAAACAAAAACAACAACAAAAAAACACCCATATACCTGTTACCTTCCAGTGTATACATATCTGGTCTTCATAGAGCAGTCTGCTTATCATCCTGCTGCTCTCTGCTGCTATTTCAGCTATGCTACACCATGCCTAAGATACTGGTTTATGATATAGCTGAAAGGTCTTCCTAATGAGAAAGATGCAAAAAATTGCTTTAATTGGAATAAGATCAAGGTAAAATGCTCAGTCCTCCACTACTGCCTCTTTTATTATTTTTCTAAGATATAAGTGTAGCATATAGCAAAGGAATGTAATAACTAGTTGTGTTGGAAACACTCTGGGAATGATTTAAGAATCTGAATGATTAACAAATATTTTTTACATTCCTCTGCTATAGTTGCACGCTAGCATACACTGAGCAGGCACTTGTGTAGTAGCATACTTGTTAGATTCCTCATGTCTTAAAAATCTATCTAAGTGATAATAGTGTCATTTTTTAAGGGACATGAGATATAAGTCTAGAAAAATTAGTCTTGTATATGGTTTTGTGTTAGACACGTAATTAATGCCTTTAGCTCTGAGAGGCATACTCTTTAAATGTAGGTGCTACTTGGAGTTTAAGGCCTCTCATCTCTACATCTATAGCACACCAAACCCCAGGCTGGCTTCACTGACTCTTGGACAGCTCAGATGTAAACCACTCACCTCGGGCTCATGAAACACGTGCAGTAAAAGCCAACCTGAAGATGCTAAGTCTTGAGGCTTGGCACAAGCAGAGTTGTTCTGTAGGTGATGTGATGTTTGACATTTTCCACATACTCTCCACACATTGTGTGAGACACTGACACATGAATATTAATCCTTTCAAGGTGTGTGGGACATAAACTCTGGCAATGTTCCTGTTTCAGTTTGTATTGCAACAAGTTGTTTTATTTAGGCATTCTCACTGTTACAAAAATCTGCAACTGTTCAATGCTTTTACCTTAAACTTTTATTCATTATATCCTGACAGTGTAGGCTTTTTTTTTTTTTTGTAAAAATCCTGATTTGAAACCAAAGCTCTTTAAAATACAAATACTGCTGAGATTCATCAAATGTGATGAATAATTGAAATTTAAAGAGAACTATGAAGTGATTGCTCATTCTCTGATAACAAAATGGGAAATAAATGACTATCAACATTTGGAACATCATATTTTAAGAGAGTGAGTGCAGCATTTAACTGGCCTGTAGGATCTCACGTATTCTCAGATGGAGTGCTTGCTTATGGAAGCGGCAGTAACCACTCTGCAGCTAAGCATTCTTTGAGTTTTGCAGCTGAAGTGAGTAATCAATCTCACTGTTAAGATACTATTATTTTTTTAAATACATGTTTATGAAACTACACTACTGGGATATGTGTTTCAACCAGTATTCAAATTCCAATACGAAATTAATTCCCTTGATTTTGATAGAAATAAGGAAGCAAACTGAAGTGTGTGGACAAATAATAGCAGCCCTTACATGTTTATAATTTCTATCAGAGCTGTTAACTGTCAGCTATGGGAAAGATTATGGAAAGACAGATAAACAATGTACACATTTTGCTTAATGGAAGGATCCTTACAGTGCTTGGTCATTGTTCCTTTTATGTACGGAGAAACAGATCACATGGATGTTGCAGTTCTTTTAGACCCCCTCATTACATTTAAATCTATCCAAGCTGTCTTCTGAAACTGGAAGTATCGTGGTGATATGGTGCCATTAGGACATCTGTGAAATTTAGCTTAAAATATTGCAAAAAGAGGAAGCATGACATGTATCTTTCCTTAGGTATAAATCTCTGAAACTGTAATACACATGCACCTAAAGCCTATGTATAAGCCCAGAGTAGTACCAAGAACCCATAGCTACTCCCTGAGTGTCTTTGTTGATTCTGTGACTGCAGAATAGTAACGCCGGAAGGAAATCATCCTGACATCTCTCCTGTGGCAGGACAGATGCAGCTCTTCAGTCAGAGCCACTTGTAATGACGTTGGCAATATTTTCCTGTTTGATGTAGAGTTGTGAGCCTTGTGGTCTAATGGCTTCATTCATTCCTGCTGCAGTGCTTTGTGAGTAATTACTTGTATACTACATCATCTAGATACTGCCTGATCTTTTGAGCTTCTCTGTTTTTTTTTGGGTTGTGAATTTCATCGTTTCTCTTAAGCCCATGTAGCATCTTTCACACTTAATGTCACAGTGACAATAGCACTAGCGTTACACAGTCATTATTCTTATCAGCTAACTTAAAGAAGTAGAGAAAAAAATCACAGCAGATATGAGAATAAACTACTAAAAGGGTGTTGTTACCATATGCAGGGTGCTCATGTGTACAAACATACACAACCAACTACAATAGACTGAGTGGAAACACATACATCTGAACAGGGAAATGGGAACGTTTCAGGTGATTTAATGCTGTGCTGGGCAATTTCTAAACAATTGTATTCTTTTGGTTGCTTTTCCCATTTTTACTATTATTTGGGCCACAGAATGAAAAATTAAACCATAAATTAGTGTTTATCCCAAGAGCTTGTCAGCCCAGCCTGCAGACAGAGTCAAACAGAGGCAAGGCTGACTGGGTCCTGCCTTCATCCAGGACACAGGCACTGAGGGGTGAGATGCTGGGCTGTGGATTTGTGTGCTTAACCTGCCATGAACATAATTTCCAAGTATCACATTTTTAACAAGCACCTCCCACTTCTCAAAATATCCTCATTATGTCTCTTAGGTGTCTTCCATTTTTGCTGTAGACTAATACGCAAATTAAGAGCCATGCACAACAAGATGGAATAGTGAAATTCATGGGTTTCTACCTAGCTGAGGTGTAAAATGAAGCTTTTCAGGTGAACACATGATATTTTTTCATTTATTTTATTAAAACTGGCTATCTTCTAGAAGGACCAGACTGAAAATAATTACTTGATTTCGATGTATTCCTGAGATGTGAAACAATTTTCCACCATTTTCTTTGCATTCTGCTGTTTGTCACGACACTTTGTGGAAGTGCTAGTTAAAGTCAGTTTATCCTGAGAGCTTGTTTTGTGCAGTCACAGGAGGATTCCATAACAGCCTTGCCATACTGTTTGCTTTCCTTTGACAGCAAGAAGGTGCTTCAGGAATGAAGTATGGTCTTAAGAGGTGAATGGTATTCTCCCAGTGATTTGATACATGGACATGGTATGGACTAGGCTGCAAGGGCTCCCTCCTGAGAGCAGGCTTGTGTCTGCTGCAGGAATCCCCATGAATCCTGATTTCTGAAGTTTCCCTTTCCCAGCATAGGCAACATGTCAGAACATTTGTGAGAAGATTTAGTTAAGTGATTTATGGACATACTATCACCTGAAAACTTTACAGCAGCAACACAATAATCTAATTCTCCAGAGCAGTATTCTGTTGTCTTCACCACAGCACATCCTTTTCCTTCTTTGTCCTTCTTCATTGATTACATGCGCTATGATTATGGCAATAAAAGAGGCAAGGGATTGTCTAGACAAAAGGATCCTCTATTCGACTAGCTTGATTCATCTTCTTGGGCAAACTAAGGAATAGTATTGTAGTTGTGTATGTGAAGATTGAGTCTTAGACCTACACATATAAGGCCAAATTAAGGTTACATAGGCATATTAATTGCTGGGTATTGCTGGCTTTTGAGAGCTGGACTTCGCAAAATAGCATTTTCCATTTTTAGTTTAAAAAAATTGTTCTGTTTGTCCCTATGTAAGCTGGTAATCAGCAGGACACAGCTGAGACCACTGCTTCTGCTGTGAATCAGGAAAGCTGCAGAATAAAGTCTGATAAAGTCTCAAAATGGGAAGCAGGGCATAGACAGCTCTGCTCTTCCCCTTCCTGGTTAGAAAATGGAAAGTGAAGAGACTTGCCTCTTCTCACCATCATGCCTAGGGAAAGCAGGTAGTGCCGTAGAGTTGAGGCTTCTTTATGTCGCCATCTCCCTTTGGGATAAAAGCTTCATCACATGGGCTCATTGAACAGCCACTTCTTCCCAACTAGCGGACAGAGAGAATTATTTCTGCATAGGAGTCAGAGCAATAGCTGTGCTGCTGTGTTCTGAAATGGTGTTTGTGTTCTTCTGGTTTGCCCATAGTAATGTTAAAGCTGTGCTGGGCTTAGTATGGTCAGGGATCAGCTGTAACATGGAGGCAGACTGTGAGCAGAACAGGTATAAAGATTCTGCCCTTTGAGATTTAGATTTTATGTTTTTGTTTGTTTGTTTGTTTGTTTAATGTTGAGTAACGTAAGTAACAAAACAAAGGTTTTGTGCTTTAATTTTAATCTTGTTTTCGAATGGAAATTTTTAAAATATGAGGTAAAGAAAAGTAAGGAAAAACAATCCATCTTTAAAGCAGGAGTTAGTGGAAGACTATAAAACGTTTTCAGCCCCCAGATTTATGAATGCATAGTATTGGATTGACTTAAATATCACTAACCAAAGGATTTTCAAGGTACAAATTTTATAAAGCATGAACAGGATGTTGCCTGGTACAGGTTCTTTCCTCTGGAATTTACTCATGCCAGAAACACATCAAGCCCAGTCACATTTCAGAAAAAACGTACTCCTTTTGTCCCAGCCTTTCACCAGCTGTTGGCTCCAGAATCCTTGCTTTGCAGTTTACTGGCAGTGTTTTCTTTGTCTCTGTGCTTCAGAATTTCATTGTTCTGCAGAACCCTGCTCCATTCATTCCGTGTACTTGGAAAATGTTGCAACTTTTAGTCTAAGCCAGATATTGTGAAATTACCCAGCTAATGCAGTACGATTGGCCACTCTCAGAAACATTTTATAATGCTTTTTTTGCCATAAGCCAGATGGATGTTGCCTGGATTTGTGAGCCATATCTACAAGGGGCCATCTCTACCCAGTAAAAGTTTTCATGAGAATAAATTTCCCCAAGGGACAGTTTAAGAATTACTAAGACTGGGTGTGACTAAGACTGCTAACAAACAATTTGTGTATGCCAACAAAATCTCCAACTCCTAATGAGAGCTGAAGTCTAATGCAAAATTTGTCAAATGGTCATGAGCTGTTAGGGCAAAAAAGTAAAGAAGTGATGTGTAATATCAGCTGCTTGCCTTTCAAATTTTGACATATTCAGGCCTGTGACAAAATAGAATCACAGAATGACAGATTCATCTAGGTTGGAAGAGACCTCCAAGATCACCAAGTCCAACCTCTGACCTAACACTAACAAGTCCTCCACTAAACCATCTCCCTAAGCTCTACATCTTTTAAAGACCTCCAGGGATGGTGACTCAACCACTTCCCTGGGCAGCTTAGTTCAATGCCTAACAACCCTTTCAGTAAAGAAATTCTTCCTAATATCCAACCTAAACCTCCACTGCTGCAACTTTAGCCCATTCCCCCTCGTCCTGTCACCAGGCACGTGGGAGAATAGACCAACCCCCACCTCGCTACAAGAGTTGGTCCATCTCATACTTTTCTAACTGTCAAAAACCTACCTGTTATTTCTAAATTAATTTCCTGATTTGCTTCTTCTTTGATCAGTTGTAGATATTTCTGCCATTTCGTAAACACAAAATTGAAATATTAATGGTCATCACAAATTCTGTCACCAGTACTCTGTAACCCAAATAAAGCTACACCGAGTCTATTATTCTATACAGTAAATAAAATTGCTTCCTCCTTGCATTTTAAGCATTAGCGACAAGTTCTGGTGAAATTTCTAGTTTGTTGTTATACAGTGCAACAAAACCAAAGGGCTTTTCAATCTGATTCAACTTTTATGTACATCTGAACCCTTGCTTACAGAACACATTTTTGTTTAAAGTATTTGCTGCTGTTTCTATGTTGATTCTCAGTCAGATGTCATTGTCCTTAGTGGAGATTGTTTTCTTTGAAGGAAATGATACCACTTAAGGCCAGATTTTCATCTTTTTTTTCTAACTAGGTGCACAGGACCTCCAGAAGGATGTGCTCTCTGCTCCTCAAGCAGCTCTGGAGTTTCTCACTTCAGAATACCATTCCTCTTTGCCCCCATTTCCACTAGTACTTACTGTCCCAGGAATAATCAGACTTTGTGGAGCTGGCCTGTGCCAACAGGAAAGGCTAATGCTCATCTAAGTGCCATACAATGAACTTCAACAATGCCGTGTGTAAAAACTGAAACGGAAGGAAACTGCAGATTCTACGTCTGCTGATCCAGTTTCCTAGCTTTTGTTTGTGCTTAAGAAGACCGTGCATTTTCAGTTGACCTATGCTTCTTAGAGCTTTTTGGGAGCTTCCAATCTTGTTAAAAAGCCTGTCTGTCAGAAGGCTTTCTCTGTACAGTTTTTCCCTTACCAAGTGGTGAAACTTTGAGATGTAATCAGCTGTATCTTATTCAGTATGACAGCAATGAAACCATTTAAGCCACTGATGCAAATCAAATCTGATGTTAATGTTATTCCTAAACAGAAACACCCTCAGTCGCTCCAGAAACCAAGGACTCACTTGATCACATGTAAAACAAACACCTCCCCTTCATACGTTTATGAGTATTGCATTACTATTAGTACAGTCATGAAATGATTACCTGAGTGGAATTTTATCTTGCTGTCTCAGACTCAGAGTAGTGATTGGCGACATAGCTATTGGCTCTGTTATCAGCCAGCCAATGTTTAGTGCTTCTCTGAAAAGCACTTTGGTTGCTCTGCTTTAAGAAACAACCTACAGAGCTCAATTACCCCAGGAAACCAGGAGGTGGAATTTATTGGGTTGGAAATAGCGCGGCTGTGTAGATGTGGCTTCTTCACATCACTATCATGATGAAATCAGGAGTTAAAAGATATTCACCTCCAGTAGTAACGCACCCAGATTTTAGTGGAACGCTTGATGAAACAAACTGTTTCACTGGGGTGTTTTTGAAACTAAAAAAATTACATATTTTTTTTTTTTTTTTGTGGTTGCTGTGAGAATAATAATTGTACTGTGTCAGTTTGTGCTTTTTTTCCTTCTCTTTTTCTGATTTATGATTTAGTATTTTCATCAGTTTAGGATATAAATGTTGCCACACCGATAATTATAAATTTATTTACTTGATGAGTTTTACAGAACTTTTATTCTTTAACTGTACAATGACTGGAATGACTCTGTCCTGCTGCTTAACTGTGGCCATTAATTATTGAAAAAAAAAAAAAAAAAACACCCAAACAAACAACAGCAAAAAAACACCTTTTCCTGGATGAGTTGTCTTTTCTTTCACCAGCTTATCTTAATTTGTATATTATCTATAAATGGCATATTTTGTCTTTAAAGTGTTCTTTCGTGATGAATTTCTATATCTGAATAAAAAACGATTGAGTGAGAATGAGATAAATGCAGCTGACTCTATTTAGCTGCCAATTACTAACCCCTTATATTGTTAACAGAAGCACTGGAGATTTTTACTCGGTGAGGTTCTTCTCTAGAAAGTCTGTATCTTTCTGCCTTAGGTTAGTTTGACCACGTAAAGACAACCTTTCTTGGTTATACCTTTAGGAAGGAGAGGGGAATTTAACTCACAACATATATTGTTTTTCAGGTTGTGACTTACAAATGGGTTGCAAGGTACTATTGTATAGTGGCCTCTGCAAATCTGTTGTCAGTATACAAGTAACTATGATTCCTTATTGAGCTCTTTTAACCACTCCATTTCTTTTCCTCAGGTGTGGGTTGATGCTGGCACACAGATATTTTTCTCTTATGCAATCTGCTTGGGGTGCTTGACAGCTCTGGGAAGTTACAACAACTATAATAACAACTGCTACAGGTAATGTCTTCTACACATTACTTTTACACTTAGTTTCAGTGATGGAGATGTCCACAAAGCTTCACTCTGAAGTATTTCCCTTTTCCTTCAGCCACTTGCATGAGGAATCATAAGCACAGGCACGTTTTCATAGAACAGAAACCTGTAATGCTTTCTTTATATTTTTTTCAGAACCCTTTTCTAAATTTTGGTGTTTACCCCTTTGATCACATCCGAGCCTTGCGCAGCCATAAGTCACTCAGTACACACATAGACAATAGTGTGTATAGTATACTGAATTCCATACATTGTATGTATGCCATGTTTGACTGGATAATGTATATCGGCTTTAAAAAAAAAAAAAAAAAGGACCTATGAAAAATTGTTATCAGAACTCACCTGAGCTTGGGCTGTGTTCTGAATGTCACTTTTTCCATAGTTTACTGGCTCCTAGGTAGGGCACAGTAGAAAATGATAACATGTCATTTCCAGTCTCTATAGAAATCAGTAAGGAAATTGCTAATGACTTCAGCAGGTTTTAATCTTTTCTGAATCAGTCAAAAAGATATGGCTCTCACACCAAGTCCCTATTCGATTTTACTGGCATGGGCAGGAAAATGAACACTACTTTTTTCTTCTGGCATTTGTAGTTACTGAATTAGCTTTCCTACTGTTAACAGCCTCTAATACAAGACATTACATGACAGCTTGAATGTACTGACTCCATTATGATAGACAGAGAACTAAATTTTAATTTTTCTATAAAGGAAATAATAATATAACCCAAAAGCCAAAGCAAAATAAATAAATGGGGGAGAGGGCAAAAAATGCCAAAGTGCAGGGATTTAAATTCTAAGTTATAATTTTACCTGGAGAGTTTAGGAGCCAGTTTTAGAAAATGTCTTCACTATCTTAGCAACAATTTGCTCTGCTGTCAGAGAAACACCAAACAGTAAGATCCTGCAGAGAAAGAGGGAGCTGGGAGACTGGAAACCACAGGCACAAATGTATCCACCAGCTGAATGTCTGCAAAACTATCCAGGAGCAGTAAAGGGCACTCTCTATCTAATCATGCAAAGTAATTCAGCAGCAGCACAAGTTATTCTTTTACATGGCTATGAGTGCCAGAATTCCAAATGTCTTGCTGCATTACGTAGTGGAAATCCCATAAAATATTCTAACAATATTGATTATTATTATTCTGAAAATAATGTCAAAGCTCCAACAGAGGGTAGTGAATGCCCCTATGGAACAGTGGGCAATGAGAGTTTTCCCTAATTAGTGTAAGCGATGCTGATCTACTTAAGGCTACTACTTTTCATTGTTATTTAATTTTATTTTTATTTCTCTCCAGTTGTATCCTATCTAAAAACATACTCTGTCACTTCCTCAAGGACTGCAGTAATCTTTTTGCTATGGCTTTGTAACTTATTACAAAAAGCAGGAGTTTTGATGGGTGACCAGGGAGAACTTAGACAACTTCTTTTTCTCTGGCCCTGACAGTATAGCTTGACATCTCTATAAAAATAGATCAGCAGCTCACTTTTAAAGCTCCTGAGCAAGATGCTGCAACCTTTTTATTTTTTATTTTTATTTTTTATTATTTTTTTCTGAATCCAGGCTTCCCAATTCCTTTAAAAAAGTGTTTTCCCAAAAATTCCTGGATAGAACAGATTTTATGGTGTCACAAAGTGAGATTCTTCATAAAACTGAGGAAACAAGTGGGACAGAAGTTAACTGCAGAAAGCAGCTGAGTTAAACAGGGGTGTTAACAGAGCAAGACGTACAAAACAGCTATTCAGCCTTTTCTCTACAGTGGAAAGTGAAATTAAACTTATATTTAAAAAAATACTAACAAATAAAAATAAAAATATTTTAATATTACCACTTAAGAAAAAAAAAAAAGGAAAATGAAAAAAGGAAAATCAGGCCATGGATTTGCCTTTAGCAATACCTGCAGTGTAATTGTCTGGTTGTAACATGTGCTTCCACTCTTTTTGCACTCAATGAGTTTTTTTTTTTTTTTTTTTCTCAGGGTGAGTTTCAGAAGAAAATAATGATGTGATGTATTTTAGGGGGAGAAGGGGGAGGGTTCTCATTAGCAACCTGATCTAGGTCACTAATATTATAAGCTAACTGCAAACAAGTCACTGCACTTCTTTAAATAGGAAATTGTCTTATTGTTTTTACTAATCTTTCTTTATAATGCTTTAAGACAGTGAGAAAATTACATGAGGCCAAATCCTTCCTGGATTTACATCAGTTTATATCATCAGTGCCTCTTAAGAAAAGACAAAAACAGTCAGTAAAGACCACTGGCAATGTTTTCCATATATAAATAAAAAGAGGTGTACGTATGTTATCTCTAATTTTTAGCAAGTTAAGAAATCCTAATCCATTTAGACCTTAAGGGAAGAATTCTGTAACTTCTGACTCCATCAATAGACAGAAGAGGAAAATATTCTTGTTCCTGCTTCATGTTCTCTGTATTTGCAGAACTAATCCAGCTCCCTGCTGGACAGTGGTCAGTTCCCAACCAGGGGAAACACTGATTTCACAGCACCACTCCTTGCACCTCAGGAAGACAGTTTTTGCAAATGAGTTCTTGTAAAATTAGGGGGCATCTGTCTCACTTCTGCTGTGTTGCAGAAGACGAATTATTTTACATGCTGTCAACAAATGGACAAAATTTGGAATATGTATATATATGGCCTTGATCAAGCTTCCAGTCTAAGAAGAAAAGAGGAATGGGAATTGGCCTTCAGGGAATCCATAAAGGCAAGGAAGTGACTGGAGGATGCAAAGGGCTCTGTAGGCTCACTCTTTCAAAGAATCTCCTTAGGAAGGCAGAATGAATTTCCAGCATTATCCAGGCTGTCAAGCAGGGAGAGGATAAATTGAATTATGCCTTGAATTATTCAGGTGATTGTCAAGACATTCATTTGGAAGAATGTGAAGTTTTCATAAAAATTTGAAGATTTCCCTTCATTTGAAATGCACTTGGGCTTCAGTCAGGCTCTGATGGCTTCCTACCAAGGATACTTATAAAAAAATGATGGAAAAGCAGATATCCTTCATGTTTTCCTTCCAATGTTTCCTGAGCACTTTCTTTCAGAAATTCATTGGTTTCTCAATCAATGAATCCAAACTCTCTCTGTTTTCCTTCCCATAGCAAGGAAGAAAAAAAAAAAAAAAAAAAAAAAAAAAAAGAAAGCAAGAAAAAAGACTGAACTGTGAACTGCAGGTTACTGCACACACTTCATTCTATCTGAGGAAGAAGCAGGAAGGAAGGGAGGGGATAGTACAGTTCCTGCAAAGATAACCCATATTGGGGTGGAAATTCAAATTGAAGGCTATATTTTTATTAGGATGGGAAACACTATTACATTCCCAGAGAACAGTCTTTGGTCTGTGACAGTCCAACTGGGGAACAAAATGGTGGCGCTGTGGCTGTGTTTTGTTAATAGATACCTCAATAACTGGACATGATAAAAATCCCATAAGGTTCACTTTTGCTCATTTCCCTTGAGAAATGTGTGCCTACCTGTAACTATTCTGTACCAAACCAACCTCATGGCACTGTGGGTCATGTATCTTCCCTGTGAGTGCAGAAATGGCTGTGGTCCTCTTGTTACTCTCAGAGATGATCTTGTTACCCAGGATTGTCCAGCTTAAACTACCTGGGCCTTGCTTCCCAAATGAGGAAGCAGCAGCAGCCAGCAGGTGCTCTAAAGATGTACAGGGAGCAACATCTCCAACTCAGCCTTTTTTCTCATAGGCAGGCACCAGCAGCTCTCAGATGCCCTTTACTGCACCACTCACCAGAAAAATATCGTGGTGTTTGGACTGCATTGAAAGCCTGGGAGTTATCTAAAATCTTATTTGCAGAAAACTGGCTGTTCCAAATGGAAGCATCACACAAATGTTGAGCAGCTAGATACATCCCATTATATAGCATCTTTTTTTTTTTTTTTTTTTTTTTTTTT
>CM021776.1:4991275-5087570 GCA_011076525.1 Nettapus auritus | reverse complement strand
TTTTTTTTTTTTTTTTTTTTTTTTTTAATGGATGAGAAGAACATACCTTTTTGATGTCTCTTATCGAGAACATTTCATTGCATTTAGTCTTAATTTCTCAGCATTGAACTGACTGATTTCTTAGGTGAGATAGATATGGGTGATAATCTCTCTAGGTTTGTTTATTCAGTGCTGAAATACATGGAGGAGAATGGTTAGGAAGGTGAGTCTTTCTGTGTTTTATTTCTCTGCAAAGTGCAAAGGACACAATGCTCCCCATTTTTTCTTTTAGATTGTTGTTTTGCTTTAAAACATTTAAAATGTATGACTAGCCTGGCTGTCCACAACTACAGGAAAAAATTCATTATGAAAAGCAAAAGTTAGAACTCTGTTTTCTGGATTTTTAGAAGGTATTTTAAAATACCTATTTAACTCTGTTAATAACCAAACAGTGAGGGAGAGGGCCCATGCATGATAGGAGTGTGAAGATCACTGGACTTCTCTGCATCCACATCTTAATCTGCAAACTCTTTCTCATTTCTGTACCAGTTTGGACAATTAGTAGATGATATGCCATATAGAAAAGGTTTTCTGTGAAATGGGTATGAAAGCATAAAAACGTTGTTAAAGTAATCATCAAAATTAATTGTAGGTAAGGTGTGAAGAGAGAGAGCCAAAGCCTCCCACGGCCCAAGAGCCCTAGTTCAGCACTCACTTTGCAGTACTGAAATGTATACCTGCTTCCTGCCATTTGTAGTGTATGTGCCTGATGCTGAGGTGAGTCCAAGTCAGTAAAGGAGCAGCTTTGAACAGATGTGGGAGGCAATTTGGGGCCCATTAGTGAAGGAATCAGATGCTGGAACTGGTTGCCCCACTTCTGACTTAAGGAACAGATGAGATAAAGTTATAGTTTAAAAATACCAAACCAACCAAGCAATAATGCAGAAAGATTGCCAAATTGGTTTGGCCAGAGTATACCACAGGACTTGAAAAATATGAATTATGTCTTTGATTCTCAAGAAGTCACTACAACTCTATGAGAAAGATGAGAATCATTATTTCAGACATGAATTCAGAACCTGTTAGATTTTTCAGGGTCATTTCTTCTCCTAGATATCTTGCATGAAAACTTTCTTCAGACCTGTAGTAGTAAGGGAATAAACCAGGCTAAGGAGCAGGCTTTAGAGAAGTAGAGGCTTGGCTTGTGTTGCAGTGTTTTTGGATCCAAATTCATTTTCAGACATCTAGGTTAGATCATTACTTTTCCAAGTACACAGCTGTCTCTTGTAGCAAACTGTCTTAAACTGTCATAATAAATCATCCCTGTCACCTTATCTGACAAGCCTGAAGTGCTGTTTGAAAGCAGGATAAACAATGATATTTCACTGAGCTCTGGGGAATGATCACACCTTTCTCCAAGAGTACTTTACCTTTTTTTTTTTTTTAAAGTGACTTACTATTGTGAAATTTCCAATCCAGGTAAAGAAATATTTCTTCACTTTGGCCTCATAATTACCATTGTAGGATTGTAATTGTCACACGTAGGATACACGTCTCAGAGACAGTGTCTCTGCCCATGCTGTCTTTGCTTACTTCCTAGACGCTTCTTAGGAACTTACAAAGTTCTGAGAGTTTGTATGCTGTTTTTCATTACTATGACTTCTAAAAAGGAGTTTTTAAAGCAAACCAGAATTGTATTTTTGTATAGATGTATATTGCCATTGTTCTGTATTTGGAGTAGAATTAGCTAAGATCTAATCATAGGATTTTTTCCCAGGGAACAAATTACTGATAATTTTATGTAGTTTATAAATTTATTTATATCCTCTGGAGTATATTACTACAACTACTGCATAAAAATTGTAATTAATCCAATTTTTACATTTTATTTGACTGTGTTTTTTTTAAAGATTCTGTTGAAAAGCAGTGTGTGAGTAGCAACAGGTTTGCAATTCAGCCAGTTAAAATACAAGGAAAAGTATTTTAAAGGTATCTTCCTGCATATGCTTATGCCTGAGTGATTTCTTTCAAGCATACTATCATTTGGCAGCTTATTCAGAGCTTAATGTCCATTCCTGCAGCTTGGGGTTCTATTAATTGTATGGCTCAGTATATGAAAGAAACCCAGGCTCTGGAGATCAACTTCACTATTTCTTATTTATATTTTCAGAGACTGCATCATGCTCTGCTGCTTGAACAGTGGCACAAGCTTTGTTGCTGGTTTTGCTATCTTTTCAGTTCTTGGATTTATGGCTTATGAACAAGGTGTGCCCATTGCAGAAGTGGCAGAATCAGGTAAGTTCCAAAAGCAGTTTTCTGAGCGAACAAAAAGTATCCAGAGGCTGCTGTCAGAATAGTTAGTCTATGCAATGTCTCATGGATAAGATAACTGTTTTGCAGAAATTTTGACAAAATTCCTCTTAAAAGTCTGTTACTTAACTCATTAGAATTATTCTATGTCAAGAGTTCCTAACTATTTTTAGTCACACATTTATGTGTGAGTAACAGAATCACAGAATTTCTAGGTTGGAAGAGACCTCAAGATCATTGAGTCCAACCTCTGACCGAACACTAACAGTCCCCACTAAACCATATCCCTAAGCTCTACATCTAAACGTCTTTTAAAGACCTCCAGGGATGGTGACTCCACCACTTCCCTGGGCAGCCCGTTCCAATGTCTAACAACCCTTTCGGTAAAGAAGTTCTTCCTAAGATCCAACCTAATGTTAATATTGTGCAGAGCACCAAACTCATGAAGTTAATGAAATATTGTAACAAATTTACTCCAGCGGAGCATTCAGCAGTTTATTTAACAGGGAGATATTACTCTTTTATGCCCCCTGAGTGTTATATCCTCATGAAAGAAGCATTTAGTTTCCTTTAAATGAGACAGACCTGAATCCATGAAAATGTATGTTACTTCTGAGAAACAAACAAGACAAAGCCTTTAAAGCAATGAGAAATGAGATCTTCAGGAGAAATCTTCGGAAGTCCTCTCAAGTTTTGCTTAACACATACTATCCAGCTACAGATTTCTGACAGACTAATGCCATCTCCTAATGTCAGTAGGTTTTTCTCCCAACTCTACATGAAATTAACCATCCAACTTTACTTACCATCACTTGTAGTTAGGCACCTAATGAAAGTTAATAGCTCTTTATTATTTTTGTGGACATAACATCTTTAAGCATCATTTAAGCATCACTTAAAACCTAAGAGAACAAAAAGAAAAGTAGGGCTGTCCAGGAAGAAAAGCAACATAATGGTTAACTGTTGAGAAGCAGAAATGGTTCTCAGGAATTTAGTCAAGGTTAGCAGGAGAACTACGAAGCAACTAAAGCTTTCATGATACTGTCATGGAAAATATTTCTTTCCCTAAAGCACTTCCTTTATACTGTTGCTGAAACTGTATAGAAAAAGGTTAAAAGACTCCATCAACCCTGGAAATTATGGGAACTTGTAAACACTTACTTAAATGAAAAAGCAGTAATGTATTGACAGGTCTTCTATGAAGTTATTGAAGCAGGAACACCTTTATCAGCCTTCTGAATCTACCTTTATATCCCTGTTTTAAAAACTGGCTAACTTCAAGAAAAGCTTCTATAGCGTAAGAGTTTGCAGCATCTGAAAAGTGAGCAAAGGTAAATAAGAATAGGAAAAGTATGAGCTAGGAGAGATGGCACTTCAGTATATTTGAGAAGTTACAAATGATGCTGCAAAAATATTCAATTTTAAAGATTTATGTAAATACACAGCTTGTGAATGAATGTTATGTACCCACAGCAGCACTCAGGAATGGAGAGAAGATTTGGAACAATCCAGTAGGCAATCAGCTTGTATCATGTATGGTTTCCAAGGTGCAGCTTCCATTGACTGCATTCTTGCACAAAATGTTGGACACAGTGTTGCCTTAGGAAGAAAAATAAAACATATTTCAGAATGTGTTAATGAGTTAGACAACACACCGTTATTTATTCAGGCATAGGAGTCTTGTACATCCACACAAAGAAACAGAACATAAGGCACAGTGATGTCTTAGCAGAAGTCTTGACCTTCATTTGGACATCATTCGGACATTTCATCATTTGGGCAGGATATAGGCAGAGCTGATGTGCCAAGCAAGTCCATATTTCTGAGGAGCCTTTTCACCAAATATTTAGGTGAATATTTGTCCCGAGTTGAACGTGGTGAGCAGCTAAGCACCCGCTCTGACAATCACTCATTTGCCCACCCAAGTGGGACGTGGAGGAAAATAGGAAGAGAAGAAGTGAGAAAATTTGTTTGTAGGTCAAGATAAAGACAGCTTAATAACTGAAGGAAAGATGAGTAAAAAACTACTGATGCAAAGACAATTACCCTCTCCCATGAGCAGACTGATGCCCAGCCAGTCTGTGAACAATGGCCACCTAGGAAGAGAGCTCCCACTTTCTTCTTCTTCTCCCTCAGGTTTTCTTGCTTGCCATGACATCACATGGTATGGAATGTCTCTTTAGCCAATTTGAGTCGGCCTTTCAGCTGTGTCTCCTCTCAGCCTCTTGCACACCACAAGCATACTTGTTAGGGGCAGGCAGGGTAGGAAAACAAGAAAGCCTTGATGCTGTGCATGCACTGCTCAGCAGTAGCCAAAACATTGGTGTTAGCAAAGTTATTCTAGCCACAATCTGAAACACAGAACTATATAGTCTGCTGGGAAGACACCATCACAGCCACACCCAGTACACAAGTGTAATTTACTTTTTTTTCTTCCTTTTCAGGACCAGGACTTGCATTCATTGCTTACCCTAAAGCTGTTACCATGATGCCTCTTTCTCCCTTGTGGGCAACTCTGTTCTTCATGATGCTCATATTCCTTGGATTAGATAGTCAGGTATGAAACAAACACCATTCAAATATTTGGTCAGATTCCCTAGCATTTGTGCATCATCATCCTTAAATAGCATTTAACCTGATGAAAGAATGAGTCCGAACTTAATTCATTGCTTAAAACCATTGATCCAAGTTCCTTATTTAAATCTTATTTATATGATAGTAGAGATTCCTTTATCATGTTGAGATCATTGATTCGGCCTGACAACAGTTTTCAATGTTAACATGGAAATCAGTTTGAACTTTAATGTGGGTTCATATGGGTTGAATATGGATTGAAGTTCACTATTCAGTAGAATGTCAGTGTGTAATCCTTTCCAGTTTTTAAAGCACTTTGCAATGAATTTTGAAACCAAGTATCAGACAGTGCTAACATAACTTCTTATGGTGTGTGCATACTTCAAGATGCCACAGCAAGAAATGTGGCAGGAAAGTGACACCACAGAAATCATTCCTATGTGACCATAAAATTTGTGAATATTATTTGATGAAAAATATGAAGTCATTGACATTTTTAGTAGGCAGCTCAGCTCTCTGCATGATTTGTTTCACAAAATGTATGACTATATCCTGTAAAATAAATATCTCCAGTGCTTATTTTGCATGAAATTTCCAATTTTATATATATAATGTAAATATAATATATTGTATTACATAAATATAATATATATTATATTATATATATTATATTATTATTATATATTATACAAATATATAATTCCATTAAATTACAGGTTTATATAACTTTTTTTTTCTAATGTAACAAATTTTATTAAAAATCTGAAAATGAGCAATTTCTGAATCCTACTCTTGAATGTTTCAATGAAACAGTCTTTGTGTTGTCTACCTGCATTAATCTGGGACATTAATTTTGGTGGCTATTTTAGAAACTTTGCACCAGAGCCATGAGCCAGGTGCTCAGGTCTCCAGCTTTCTGGTGATTTTTAAAGTTAGCAAGAATGTTCATCCCCCTCCTTCATTAAATGTATTTGGCTCAGTCACCTAATAACTTGATGGAACTTCTCTCTTCTGTAAAATGGAAAGAGCTTCTCCAAACAAACAACTACCAACAATAAACAACACTGCCACAGCTCACTTAGCATTGCTTGAAAGTGCATAGAACTGTACATCGCTCCTCTGAGAAACAGAAGTGTAGGGTGCTTTGAATGAAATTCTGCTGCAGTCATGCAAAAGTCATATATCATATAAGTCCCATTCGTGCAATATTTGAAAGATTTATGTAATAAATATTAGAGTAATAAATCTTAGAGTACATAATAAATCTTAGAGTAATAAACTCTAAAGAGTTTTATGTAATCCATCTGCTACAGGGCAAAACAATTCTAAGAATAAGTGAATAAGTGGCTTCATGTATTTGAATTTGGTGGTGGACTGGAAATCCATAGCTGTGGGCTTTTTAATTCTGAAATGACGTTCCTCAGTTTGAGCTTACGGTGTCCTCATGGATCATTCAGTCTTTCTCTCTGATGAGAACATAAAAGGATATTTGAAGTGTTTTTTAGCAAATCCAAATCCCAAGAGCAAATGAGACATATTTTATTTGTGCTTTCTTATCATTTGTTCTAGTTCGTTTGTGTTGAAAGCCTCGTGACAGCTGTTGTAGATATGTACCCAAAGATTTTCCGAAGGGGTTACAGAAGAGAACTGTTGATTCTTGGACTTTCCATTGTGTCATATTTTATTGGTCTGATAATGTTAACTGAGGTAAGATGTGCTTTGTTGAATTCCTGCAGACAAAAGCAAATGGGTGTCTGCTTATAAGCATGACAGATAAAATGTGAATATTTGCCATAGACAAATTGCGCTGTCGGGAATATGACTACAAAATACTTGAGAAAGTGTTCTCAACCACTTTGTAATATTTGAAATATATCCTCAATTTTTCTGCTGAGCTTAGGAAGTATCTTATTTGAAGTTACATGGCAAAGGAAATTCCATCTCCTTTACAACAGCCAAACAGATATTCTGGTCATGGTTTCAGCTGACTTATTCTGGGCAGACCAGTCTGAAAATGTCTTAGATGAATAAATCAGTGAACATGGTGAAGTGAAAAAAGAAAACTAAAATATCTTTGATTTTAATATGTCCAGGTAAATAAGCACTGTCCTTTTCCGAGCATAAATTGCTTTGGTATTATGGTAACAGGAAAAAAATATATATATTAACAGGTAACAGGAAAAATATATATATATTTAGATGTAGAGCTTAGGGATATGGTTTAGTGGGGACTGTTAGTGTTAGGTCAGAGGTTGGACTCGATGATCTTGAGGTCTCTTCCAACCTAGAAATTCTGTGATTCTGTGATTCTGTGATATACATATTTTTTCAAACAAAGATGTTTGCTTTGGGGTATTCTAAGCCAAAATGTCTGAAGGTGTTAGTCCATCCCATTAATACATGTCTGCAATTACTGTGTTTGGAGTCCAGGTAGGGGATGGACTGTGGGATCCTTTGCTACTTGGTAGGAGTTTAGTCCTGCTGCTCAGTG
This sequence comes from Nettapus auritus, assembly GCA_011076525.1. Lineage (NCBI taxonomy): Eukaryota > Metazoa > Chordata > Aves > Anseriformes > Anatidae > Nettapus > Nettapus auritus. Next base: position 5,080,216 of record CM021776.1, on the reverse strand, counting down.
CTTGCTTTACAGAGTGACTTGTATAAACAATCTTCCTCTCATTCACTTCATCCTCTCAAAACAAGCATCAGACAGGCAGAGTCCACACTCTCCTTGCTTGCTGTGCCATTAGAACCTCCCTTCACCACGGAGAGAGGCAAAGAAAAGAGCTGCGTGTCTGATGAGCTGTGGAGTTAAATGCCAGAGGAATGTGCCTGAGGAAGCCTTGCTGTCTTAACTGTGAAGGGCCACAATGTGTCTCTGTTGTGCAGCAATCTCAGCAGGGTTTCCCAGTGAAACAGCTTCCCAGGGCTTCATCAACTCATCTGGTGTCACTTACATTTGCTCTGTAGACAGTCCTTAGACCTTGCTTTGGTACCAAAAAGAACAAATTTCGTCTGAAAAAGACATTAGGCAATTGTAGACATGTTAGCCTTTTGTCCTTGGTACAAACTATGTTTCTTAGATGTTTCCAGGGAGGTATTTGCAGATGAGAGACGGGAATACACCCATGAATGAACAAGGTAATAATTCCACTGAAATATTCTGTATGATTCTGGTTCAGACTGGGACAATATGCAAAACAAGAGCAGGGAGGATAATCCTAGGAGTGCAGAGCTGATTGTACCAGTGACTTGAGAAATGCTGAAAATTAAGGGTGCACAAATGCTTTCTGTAAGCACGTCATAAAAGTAGCAGCAAGTATAAACGTGAATTATTTCTGCAAATAGAATGACTCCTTCTCTCTCATCCCCAACCCAGGTGTATGAGCTGGCCATGAATAATTACAGGCTGAAAATTAGGAAAGGATTTCTATCCGTCAGAACAGTCAGGTTCTGGGAGTTTTTCCAAGAACAACAGTTATAACTGGCTTTGTACTGGGATTCAGATTGCCAGTCAGTTTGTGAAAGGTATTATGTGACAGTTCGCGGTGAGAACAAAGGACTTGACAAAAGTTGATTAAGAATTTCTTCCAGATGTGGGTCCCTATAATCTGAGCATTGGAGCAGAACAGAGACCAATTTGCTTCTAATCATTCTTACTCTCAGTAAAATAAATCATCTTTTCTATGTAAAATTAGAAAATTTTGGAATAATTCCTCCCACAGTCCACGTGTTAAGCAGAGCAGTGAGAGATGTGTTATCAAGATGTACAGGTTCAGGAATATGAGTGTGAAGAGAAAGCAAGCTATCCAAAATGGCTGGACTATTCTTCCAGGAATTTTGCAGAACTGTTTTTCTTACAGTGTATTGCCTTAGTTAATCTCTAAGCTTCCAGTCTGCTCAGGTATTTGCTGAACCTCACAGCGAGCTTTTTTCAGTAATTATCACTTGCTAGATTTTGGAAAGTAGCCAGCTGGCACTACAAACTACAGTAATACAGCACTACAAACTAAAAGCAATGCAGCTAATAATCAAAAAAGCATCTACATTAGGAGCAAGGAAAAAAAAAATGCATTTAATTAAAAAAAAAAAAAAAAAAAAAAAGACTTCAATATTTTCATTCTGGCCTGGGAAGGTGTGCTGGGTCTGGCTAGGATGGAGTTAACTTTCCCAGTGCTCTGCTCTGCACGTGGAGCTAGAAAAGCACTGGTATCACTCCAGTGTTGTGTTTGCTGCTGAGCAACTCTGGCACCGCATCAGGACTCCCTGCAGCCCCCCAGTGCCAGCAGGCTGGGGGTGGGTAAGTGATGGGGAGGAGATGTCACCAGGGCAGCTGACCTAAACCGACCAAAGGGCTATTCCATGCCATATGGAATAAAATAAAACCAATAAAAGGTGGGAACAGGAAAGAAGAGGGGGGGGGGGCGGCTCTCGTTGTGGAAGCGTGTTGAGGCCCTGCTTCCTAGGACGTGGCCGAACACCAGTCACTGATGGGAGTAGAGAGTAACTGCTTTTCTCTCTCTGTGCTTCTGTGTGGCCTTTTTTTTTTTTTTTTTTTTTTTTTTTTTTTTTTTTTCCCTCTTCCTTTTCCCTTTAATTAAATCATCCTTACATCAAACCTTGAGCCCTTTGTGTTGTATGTTCTCCCCCTTCCCTTTTGAGGAGGGGGAGTGAGAGAGCAGCTGTGGTGGAGCTTGGCTGCCCACCCAAGTAAAACCACCACAGAAGATTGATATTCCACAGTGCTTTTACTACAACTTTTTGTTTGAATGGTGACCAAATTTAAGGGGAACCTTAAAGGACAGAGAAATACTCTGTAGTGCTAGAAAGCCATAAATTGCTATTGAGAGAAGAGACATCAGTGAGGCAATCTAGATATAAGTGATCCCATGTTGAAATGACACACTAGTGGAGAACACTCCATTCTGTGCTACTTCAACAAGGCATCAAAGCATTATGCATGAGGGAGATTTCCAAGAGTAAATAGGTATCCCTTGTCCTCTCTTGTGTTTCTAAATAAACAATACTTTTTTTTTTTTTTTTTTTTTTTTTCAGGCTTTGGATTATTCATAAAAGATGTTTTTCCTTAAAAAACAAACAACAACAACAAAGAAAAGAAAAACAAAAAAAAAAACAGAAATCCTAGATCTTGTTTTTTGATTTAGTTTTCTCTATGTTTTTAGAATTCTCTTCCATTTTCAGAAAATTCTCTGAGATGTAATGGATCGTGTGTACTACTCACATAGCATTACATTTCAACTGAAGAGATGATCGCAAGTCTCTATTTCCTTCATACAGCTTTCTGCAAATAGGGAAGTCTTAGGTTTCCTTTCCATTGAAATGATCTTTGAAACTCCTCACTATTATTTCAGTATCGAAAGCATGTGTGATAAGAGATTAATCTTGAAAAAAAAAAAAAAAAAAAAGGGAAGAAAAAAGAAAAGAGATGAATTATGTCTTTGATAGATGTGACAACTGAAATAATTGAGCATAGTCAAACAGTAAGTAAGTGCAGGATGTCTTGGATATATACCTTTTCTCATATTGGTTTGTACTGTGGCACCACTGAAGGCAGAAAACTACAGGACCATTGATAGCATATTATGCATTGTGTATGGATTCCATGCTTACTTGGGATGCTGATTGGTTTTGGTTGATCTTTTTGGAACTGCACATGTTGCTACTTAAAATCATTTGGTGAACAATATTTAGCTTGTTAGGAAAACGTTTAAAAAAAAAAAAAAAAAAAAGCTTGCCTGGAGTCAGGGTGGTTATTCTTTTATGTTTTATAAAATAATATTGATGCACTTAAGTAATGCAGATGAAAGTCTGTGAGTTATATTCAAACTTTGTGTGTGAGCTTACTCATTTTATAGTCCCTATGCCAATGAAGATTAATTCTAGTAGATACAGATTTTGCCTTCTTTCCCTACCTTTGCACTTACTAATGCATTTTGCACCTACAAATGCATTTGCACGTTAGTAGCACAGATATTAAAACAAATAAACAAAAGCCCTGCATCTTCATGTGTGCTCTTCTGGAGATCAAAATCACCCACCATTATCTACAGTTTAATATGATAACAAATGAATTTAAAAAAAAAAAAATACTTAAGGAGGTGAGAGAGTGTTTTGGAACAAGTGAAATGTAGGTCTCTGCGCTCCAGTAGTTACTACCTCAAAGCAAATATTTAATTGGCAGAGGGAATCATCTTAAGTGCTATGGAAGGAAAGATCATTCATTCACTGAAAAATGAATATTCTGTGTTCAAGAAGGAACCAACTGTAGTAGGAAGATTGCCAGAGAAACAACAGATTGACTGTGTAATTAAAGACACGTTTGCTGTGAAATATTTGTGCCATTGCCAACATGACATTTCCATTTTATTTTTTTGTCCTTTTTCTGTTTCTGTCTTTCAGGGTGGGATGTACGTCTTTCAGTTATTTGACTCTTATGCAGCTAGTGGCATGTGCCTTCTTTTTGTTGCCATATTTGAATGTGTCTGCATAGGCTGGGTTTATGGTGAGTTGCTAAAAATTGTCTTTGTTTTGAGTTTTTATGAAAGCTTTCTGTTTGCACAAAAGCAACATGAAGGCCTTGTACTCTTATGAAGTAGGGCCCTCCACACTCCTGTGTTCTGCTAAAAGCCAGGAATACGTTTTTCTTCCACAGGAGAGGGCAATGGACGTTTTTCTTGCTCCTTGCCAGGACTGACCTTCACATTCCTCCACCACAGAAATCCTCAGCTGCCTTAGAAATTAGGGGTGGCAATAAGTCTTTCTTCTCTCACAAAGTATCTCTGTAGGACATGTTCCCTTCTACTTCTGATACGCACAGATAAATCCAGGGGACTTTTTCATTTCTCGCTAACACAAAAGGGGCGTAGGAACGTTCCTAGCTCTGCTGCTTCTGTCAGCAAAGTCAAGGGAAAGCCTCCAAAGTTCTGGGTATGTTCAAGGTACATCATCAAACCTTTATTTGCATACAAAAGACTAACAATTTTACTATGTAAAGCAATGTATGAACTTCATATCACACATGACCATGGCTATTTAAGGATTCACGTATGAGCTTGTAACATATATAATCTTCACCTGGGCCTGCTCAAACTGTTACTGACCAGAAGCCCTTTCTGACTGCCCACTCCTACTCAGACTCATACAGGCAGCAACCTCTGCCAGAAGTATGGAGCAAAAGACAGAGATGTATGTGTGAGAGAAAGAGATGGCTGCTTTGATCTCTAAAGCTCTGCCAGAACCCACGTTTTTGTCTGTTCTGTTTTAAATGCTGACCTATGTAATCTCTTGCATGTACATTCTACATCTTCTTTTGATTTGCTTTTTGGGGCAGGCAGCAATCGCTTTTATGACAACATTGAGGATATGATTGGGTACAAACCACTAACATTGATTAAATGGTGCTGGATGGTCTTAACTCCAGGTATTTGTGCAGTAAGTACAGAATATCTCAATAACTGTTCTAGACATAATATAGGTTTTCTGTGCATAATTTTAGAAATTTGTAGCTACTCATAGTTCACAACAGTAGAGTAAAATGCCTATTGATGTACAACATATGTTTTAATTCAAAAATACTCTGTAGGATCTGTATAAAATCATTACATGTACGTGTTCTGTGAATTGTGAGAAATATTTGCATATATAATAATAGGAGAAAAAAAAAAAAAAAACTCAGAGGCCTAAGTGATATGGAGATACAATACAAGAGAACTTTTTTTCTTCACTGCTTTGGTAATATAACTTGTGTCTACCAGGCATAACTCAAGATCCTCCAAACTTACACATTTTCCTTGCCATTCCAGCCTCCCACTTCCTTCCCTCTGTGGATGACTAGACATTTTTCAAAGATATGATATTTTTCCTTCAAACTTAGGTAGTAGAAGAGGCAAAGAAATATCTCATATGCTTGAAGAAGGTGAAGGAAGAAGCTAGGAGTACTGGTACCCAATGTGTCACTCTTCTGTGTCTACATAGCAGAGGCAAAATTGCAAAAGGATCGTAACCAAATTGCCCATAAATTTGATCTACAAATGCTTGAGTATTAGATACTAAAACCTTTCAGTTGTCCCAGTGATAGCAAGGTGCACTGGGACAGCTGGAGATCCAGGTTCACTTGAACTCCATCAGTTAACTCTGTTTGCAAAGCTGGGGAAATTCCTGATTAATTTTCTCCAACTCTGAATATAAGTTAATATCATTTGCTTCTGTGCATTCTTGTCGAGACTTTGGAGAAAAGCACATGGTAACTTTTCTGTATTACATAAACTCACATGGTCTAAACTTCTGAATTATATACCTGTTGAATTTAAACAGATATATTAGAGCTTTTGAGAGGATGAAAGATTTGGTGTGCAGAACTGCAAATACAGACAGTGGATAAAGCAACTTTGATGATTTTGTCTTTCCTTTTTCATCATGACAAGTTGGAGAGAACGCAGCTAATCACAGCTGGTTCATGGTAGCAAAACTTAATCTTTCCTGACCATGTACTGTTTGCCATCAAAGTACAGGTTTTATTGCCATTGAGAGGTAAATAGGATTTAAACTTGAAAGGTTGTTCATTTCAGCAGAAGGAGCAGAGACACGTTAGCTCAGCTGTACATAAAAGAATACATTACTGTGTATTTTTTCTCTGACTGTAAAGCTTACCTCTGCTTCCCAGCTTTAGGTAGACTGGCCTTGCCAGAATAGTCATTTTCTTGTTAAATTGGCAGTGTTGTTTAAAGTACTACTAACATGTTTCTCTGCTTATTTCAGGGAATCTTCATTTTCTTCCTGGTGAAATACAAACCTTTGAAATACAACAATGTATATACATACCCTGACTGGGGCTATGGCATAGGGTGGATGATGGCTCTCTCTTCCATGATCTGCATCCCTTTGTGGATCTGCATTAAGCTGTGGAAGGCAGAAGGCACTTTCATAGAGGTGAGAGAGATTTTCAGATTAGCAATACTGAAAAAAGAAGTTGGAAGGGAAGTCTCATTTGCATGAGACTAAGCACAGTTTAATCACAAAGTCAATGCCTTTATCTAAGGTAGGATACACGTACCTGTTCCAGTGGTAGCTTGGCGTCATCACTTGTGGACAGAGACATCTGTATTCTCTCTATTTTTTTCTGAATTTCCTTTTTTATTTTTCTGCCTTCATTGGCTTGAGCCTGTGGTGGCTAACCAATACTCTAACTTTAAGGTGCTTTGTTCCTTTTCCTGCTCCATTTGTAGCTTAAAAAGTCTTTGACATTAGCTAAATCCCTCCAGAAGGTTTGTACTAGCCTTTCAGTTGAGTCAGCCTTCTTTCCATGGTTTTGGTAACTGATGTTTGTGCCAACAACATTTTTCACCAGGAGGTGGGTAGGAAACACTCACATATATTTTCAGGACAGTTTTCCTGAGTACAGTTCTCTACATGAGAAATAGAGGCAAAAAGTACAATTTAGTAAAATTTGGTATCAGATTATCTCAGGTCTAGGCTGAGATTAATATTATTAACTACAAGATACTTTCTCAAAAGACAGAGAAGATGGCTATAATCAAAGAAACAAGCATATAAATCTTTTATTATTTTTTTATTATTATTATTTTTTTTTTGGTCTGTTTCTGATTTCTCATATTCCAGAAAAGCCTGGTTCTCTTACACAGAGTTCCTTGAAATACTGGGCAATGAAAGTAGGTATCCCAACACTACCTCCTTCTATCTCAGTATGGAAGTCTCTTCCATGCTTCCTAAGTCTTTTTGATATTCTATAGGATACTCCCCAAATGGAGAACAAGATGGTAAGAATTTCTTTTTACACGTCTGGGGTTTATCTGACAGCTTTGAATGATCTTTCTCACAACATATACCCACACTTGCAAGATTATTCTGCATTCAGAAACAAAGGGTATGACACCTGAATACATCTGACTATATCTCCATGTAATAGTTATTGTTTTCTTTAGTGGAGAAGCTAACAGATGTAATTTATTGTGCTGGCTGATTGCAGCCCATATTGAAATTACTCCATTGAGCTGATTAAATATGGCCTAGGAAATCTTTACTGTGAGTATATAAAAATTAAATGCATTGCACGTAGTAAAGTTTTCTTAGCATGTTCTTAAAGGAAGCTTGTACAAATCTGAACATTAAAGGCTGCCTTAATGTATCAGCCTCACTCCATCTCTGCAAGTAGATGGCTTTGTTTATAGAATTTTGTTTTGCCTTGCCTTGTCATCTGAAGACATTTCAGGACTGCAGACGTTTCATGCTCTTTTCCATACATGAATGTTACGAGGTATTTGTTGCAGCTGTTGTTGTGTTGGTGGTGTTTTAATTACAGATGGGAGCTTCTCAGGAAGCCAGCTTCCTGCAACATCTCTGCTCCCCCAGCTGTAAACAGCAATATTGCTACTTATTTCTAGAAAAGAGGAAGTTCTCAGCTGAACACGTGTATATTTTTTTTCTTTATTGTAGCTTAACACAATACCGCCTCAGCATTATCATTTTTTTTTTCTTCAGTGTATACACTTTGACTACCATGAGAAACAAAATGTACTCATATAGGAGGTCTTACCTGAAGCATTTTGCTGAGTTTATTCATAGAAAGAACTGTTACTCTAAATCAGCATGAAAATTCACTTTGACTTTGTTTTCACCTTCATTCTCTATTCTTTAGTCTGGTGTGATGTGAAATGAACTGTATGGCATACAGTTCTATGGACGGATCTAACAGGGAAATGAGAAGAAACCGACATGCAGGAGAAAGAAGTTTTATAGTCAATCTGTTTAGGAAATGGATGTTTGCAAGCAAGAAAAAGATAATGATTTCAATTTTCTTGAATTTTCCAGAAATTCAGGAAGTTGATTACACCTAGCTCAGATCTGAAAATGAGAGGGAAACTTGGAGGAAGATCCTACATTGCTGCAATGAATGACTGCGACGCCAAACTGAAAGGAGATGGCACCATTTCAGCCATTACAGAAAAGGAGACACATTTCTGAAAGAACTATTTTTTTTTTTTGTATAAAAAATAAATAAATTCACTTAATTATAGAGGCTGGCTTGTTTTGCACAAAATTTTATTAACCAGTTAATTTTAAAGTGAAAATTGTATACTTGTTTAAAAGTGATTTTTAAAAAATTACTATATAAGTAATGATTATGTAAAAGAAAAAGAAATAGTATTATATGGTATGTTAGTGATGACTTCTTTTAATATGGTAATTTCAGTAAATGTTTGTGTTTTTTTTTGTTTTGTTTTGTTTTGTTTTGTTTTTTAAAGTTAGAGGGACCTGTAAAATGTGTGTAAAGCTTTTCTACTTAGATTTCCAGCAGATGTGATGTTGTATAGATATATGCCGTCTAATCTCTAAGCATTTCAGACCATTTCAGTTTTTAATGTATGTATATAAAGGGGACCAGAATGTCCTTTTGTTTATATTGGGAGAAACTGTGTGAGGGTGGGCAGAGGACGTGTAACTACTGTTGCATTATTAATGTCTAAATGTGGGCTGTATCCAAAGTCCACCAAAACCAGCAAGAGCCTTTCCAGCTGGGGACAGTGGCTTTTGCACCAGTCTGTGTGTGATTTGCCCTTTCCTCTGGGCCTGATCAGATGCACGACTGCGTTTTGCACCTAACAGAGCTCTTCTTTCAGGTCAAGCACCACTCTTATTGTCCTTCCTTCACCCTACGTCTGCTTGCAATGGGCCTGAAAAGGTGGTGGAATGGCCCCACTTCTGAATCACTGTTTTTCTGGAGACTGAATTAAGAATATTTTTAAGAGTTACAAATTTTGCTTTTCTTGTATGTTAGTGGTCTCTAAGATGACATGTACTGCTTCAGGAGACCTATGCAGCTTTTTTTTATTTTCCTTAGTGTCTGGGTAACCAGTGCTTCATTTTGGTAGACTCTTCCCATCCCCTGGAGTGAAATGTGTTTGTCTATGCTTGTATAACAGGAGGAGATCAAGGTCACTCTATGTATATGGAGATATTGTGAGGAAAAAAAGAACGAGTTTAGAGCTCTGCATACATTTGGTCTCTGTCTCTAACTGTTTGCCAGTCTCTGTCTATACATCTATTCATTCCTCTTAAAAGAAATTAAGGATGCTGTAATGTCATCGTGTAGAATTTTATGGCTTTTTTCATCTTCAAAGTACTTTCTAAATACTCTTAGATTTGGCACTGATTCTACCCTGAATGGTATTGAGGTTTGCACTGAAGTCAGAATAGGAATTCTTTGGTGAACTAGGGTAATTGGTCCTTAATCTCTAGCAGAGTTCGAAGAGGTAATTTATGTATTGTGCAGATGAAGGAATTAAGGCGAGGATATTGTGACTTCTCTGTTTCACAAAAGGATCAGGATAGGTTTTTGATATCAGGCCTTTCTATTCCATTGGGTATGAACCGACTCCCTCTGAATGAGAAGAGATTTTGTGATGTGAATACAAGTGACGGAAATTGTTACCATGAGGTATGCAAATGCTAGTTCCAAATATCAAAATCTCTAGAACATCTCTTGGTCTTTTTTCTTCTGCCAACATCCCAAACTAATGTTTGTTCTGGAAGATTAATTCTTTTCCTGTCCTGTTTTTCATTTAATGGTTGTATGATAAACCTGTGGAGGAATACTGTACTATAGTACACAGTATTTGATGGGGAGAGATAAACAACAGCCTAAGAGAGCTCAGAAGAGATGTCATAAAATCTGCTGTCCTCTCTAATTCAAAATCATAAAATCACCAAATACAGGCAAATGGAGTTATTAGAAAAAGAAGTGGCTGCTGGCCTTCCAAGGGGGAAAACAGTTCACTAGAAGTCCCTAAATACCTCTTAACATTACATCGAGCTGTACACATGGTCAGCATTTCATTGTGATCTTCTGTTATCAGACCTCCTAAAAAAGCATCTTTCATAGAATCACTTTGTCTCCAATCACATCATTAATTGATCTATTTGATTTTTGGTGTCTAATTTTTCATTTCAAATATTACAAGTCCTGCTTGACTTTGCATGTCTCCATCGCTAGGTGCTTAGGAAAGGACATTTTGAAGGAGCCTGCCTTTATAAAGGTGCAAAGCCACCATCTTGTAAATGTTGTAAAAGCCTTCAGGTGGACATCCAGAATTGGAGTTGACTAATGAAAATCACAGCCCCACTGCCACTTTGGGAAGATAAATGCTCCCAGAACTGAAACTCCAGGCTGTTAAGTTACTACAGAAAAATACAATGAAGCAACTGCAAGGTACATGTTGACATTGAAAACATGCACATTCCAAAACCTAGAAATGCAAAGTTTTGGAAGTCCTAGTAAGTGATAAATATTCCAACCCAGTGTCCCTTTTTGGTCGTTCTCCCCCCCCCCACCAGAACCTGAGGCCCCAAAACTACAGATGAATCTTCTGATGGATTATGTTCGCTCTGTAAAAAAAAATCAAACCTTTTTTTACAGAGCGAACATTTTTAATCAGTGAAGGATGTGCAACTGTAGATGCCTTATTAGGTTACGTTTTAGTCTTGATTTCAGTGAAGTTTTGGAATCAGGACACCTCATGAATGTTTACAGCAAAATGTGCCAATAGGTGGAACCCACACCCCTCAACTGGCCACCCATTAGACACAAAATGAAAATCCCAGGCAAGTCAGGATTGCCCTTTAAATCATAACATTTGTTGCTGTAGCAGGAAAACAAACAAACAAAAAAACTGACTTGTGCATTATTGCTTGTCAAAGTACTTTGAACTGCTGTCTATACCCGAATATCTCCACAGGATCTATGTACTTGTGTGAAATATGCTTCCTATTCTGCTGCTATGAACCATTTTACCAGTAGCTTTATACACATACATATGGCTTGGCATGGTCGAAAGCATTATGCAGTATTGCTAATGTGCTCTGCTTGTAAATGTGTGCATTTAATATCTGACTTGTTTAACACTATACTGATTTTTAAAAATATATTTCTTTTTCTTGGGGAGGGCTATGGGAGGGTGAAATTCCTAATAGTATTTGTGATTTCTTTCTTTTTTTTTTTTTTTTCCTTTCTTTTTCTTTTTTTTTTTTTTTTTTTTTAAACAATATGGAGGATGAAAATGCAGAAAACAACTATATCATGATCATTTTTTTTATGTGGTAGAAACAGTATTGCCCTTTTCTGAAGTTTCTGCAGTATTATTTAAAATAATACAATAAAATACAACAACCTCTAAGGTTTATGTAACATTTTGCACAAAGAAAGACTCTCTTTTTCAAGGGCGCAAGATTTCATCTGCTTATTTGTTTTTAAAAATTAAAGAAAATGGGCAAAACTTATTCTGTGTATTTTAGTTTATCTCAATGAATTTTATATTACCCTCACCTAACAAATTAAATAAGCACAACTACCCTGTTTGAGCATATATATGTCCCTTGATTTAAAATTGGGAATCTAGAAATGAGGAAAGTAAGTAATTAAGTGTCATCCACTCAATCTGTGTCTGAAACAAACTAAAATGAAGTATCCCAATCTCACAACTTCATGTCACTTTCTTTTTATCTTAAATTCATGCTGCCATGGAAAAGTGCAGACTGGCCACTGCTTTCTCCTGCCCACTTTTGCCTGCGTTTTGCTGTGCCCTCTTTGTGTCACCAGCAGTGTCAGGAGAGCCATGGAAAGAGACCGCTCGGGAGCCAACCTCACTGACACCTCACCGAGCAAACACACGCAGTTAGTTCTCCATCACTTTGGTTAGTTCTCCGTAACTTCAGTTTATTACCTGGTTGTACTAATACTAGTGCTGAAGTGAGGTACTGCAGCAAGATAAATTATATCTTCTGGCTGCTGTACGTGTTATGCTGGATTAATTTAACCTTGCAATGTTGACCTCAGTCACAGGCCAATGCTCTGTCCTTTTGATCATCTTTTGTACCACGATTTTATGATTTTCTATTCTTTTTTATGTCTCTGGCCCATGTACAGGGAAACATACTTGACTTAGTACATGACATACTGATGAAAAATGCTGATATTCTACCCTGAGGCACCCTATTATGCAGTAGCCTGCCACACAGGAAACGAAGCTCTTTTCTTAAAGGCCGTGTATCGTTTTGACTAATGAAGCATGGTTATAATAAGGAAAAAATTCTATGGATTTTGACAAAGTGATACAACTCCTCTGTGACTGTACCAACCACCCCACCCAACAGCGAACACACCACAGGAGCAGCGTATAGCGCTTTCCCGGGGTGATGTCCTTGCAGCTGCAGCAGCTGGCAGACCAAGGCTCCAGTCAGTTTGCACGACAATGATGTTAGGTTCTGGGCCCTTACTGGCCACTAAATATTGAGTAAATCTGAGCATCCTGGGAAATTTGGCTTCAGGTGTCAATGATTTCCCCATTCAGACACATGCAAATGTGGTCATCCACAGTGTGGCATCAAGTCCAGTGAAGACTTCTAAAAATGACAGCCTCTGAACAGATCAGAAATGTCCTGGTGGATTACATAATTATACATTTGGCTGGAAGGAGATGTGACAGTTTGCACTCAGAAAGACATAATAAGGGAGAAAATTGTCTGGGATTCTCTTTTAAATGTTTTAAAGACTTGAATTAATGGTGTACAGAGGGCACCATAATGCTTAACTGCGCAGGCTCCCCAGGCCCGTGTGACCACTAGCAGGTAAGAGCTGGCAGGGCAGGGCAGTTTCCTGCACTTCTTTCTAAAGCCACCAAATATAAACTCTTCATTAATATGTGTTATGGCCAAAAGAACCAAGCTTTGAGCGCTGATCAAAAAGTTTTAAAAGGATCGAGTCCTTTTTTAACTTCTGCTTTCTGAGAACTGCAAAAAATGCCAGCCATATCCTGCGCTCCCTCAAATCATCCTGAATTCCAGCCATATCTACGTTTTTGTTGGCTGGCCATGCTTGCAGTGATTGGACAATGCTCTTCTTGGGCTTTCAAGCTCATTTTGTGCCATGACCCTTGTTGGTCTTGACTATTACCTGTGTCTGGTCACCCTAAAAAAACATCGCCTTGAGCATTGTTGCTGGTACTGGCAGCGCCCAGGAGTTGCACATTGTTGAAAGTGGAAAGAACAAAAAGTTGTGAATGTTCTGAGAAATGTGTTACCACTAATTGTTTCTAGGGCTATCGTAAAGCATGCTAGAAGCAGGCCCCTGTTTCTCACGAGATGTTCCTGTCAGCTGAGGGAGGGGATGTTGCAGCGTGATGGGGCCCACGGTTTTTAAAATGAGAGGACCCTGGCTACTGTGACATTCCAGTTAAACAATTAAAGAAGCATAAAGACAGCCAAGACTTCCTTGCTATAAAAGATTGGTGACAATATATTGGGCTGTGCTTTCTATTTCTGTCATCTTGCAATTAATGCAGTCAGTCAGCCAGCTCCTGTCTGTTTCCAGTACTTACTACAGCACTAGGAGGCACAGCAGCCTTTCCTAAAGATTATTGTTCAACACCTTTTAAGAAACTCTGAGAGCTCTGGCTGATTTCTTTTTATTTAAATGAAAACGCCCATGTAGTTATCCTACTATACAGAGATGACTCATTCCTCTCTTCTTCCCAAAGTGCCCCAAACTGTCTGCAATTCAGCCATGCCATGCTCCTAAGAGGAAATTGCAGCTACACAGGCAGAAACCTCCAGGGCCAGTCCTAAGTTTGGCTGCAGTCAGTGACACGGAACTTCGTGGTGCTCGGATCAGTGCTACTGTCAGGAAGCCCTGACATCCACACGCACAAGCGAGGGGTAGGGATGATTAAGACAACACAAACCATTTAAAAGGGACACATCCAAGACATTGTACCGCTTGTGCTTTCACAAACCTTATGAGTTTGGAAAAGGCATTATGTCATTTTTCAGTATGTGGCAGGAGACATCAGGGTTGTTTATGGGTTTATTCCTTCCATCTTTGAAACAACACAGTGGGGCTTGTCGGCAGGAACAAGCTCAGCGGGATGACGAGTAGATAAGACGCTGCTGCAGAGCACCACACTGTGTCGAGCTCTGTTTTAGACCTGCCAAAACACTGTCGGTCTTTCTAACCAAGCCCCCCTCTCAGCTCACCCCTCAAATTAACTCACAAGAACAAAAGTATGAACTTCAACAGAAATATAGCCAGTATACCCAGGGATTATTTTGGGCTTTATCAAGTTGTAGGGTTTGGTTTGGTTTTCTTCCATTTTCCGACAAAACTTATTTTGCTGTCTGTTGAAACACTGGAAAAAAATTGCAAGTCACAGAATGTACCATAAGGTCAGGAAGTGGAAATCAAGAGAAGATCAGGGTATCAAGACAAGCAAAAGGCTTAGGACCCAAACAAACCCTTCCTGTTTTCTGTGGTGAGAAAAGCACACTGCTTTACAAAGGATATTAAATTCAGCTTTTATTTGCTTATTTTATTCTTTCCAGAAAACCAGCCCACATTTAAAAGTCTGCTTGTCTGACAAGCTTTTACCTCAGACTTAGTGGGAAGCTTTGTAGGTTCTTTTAGCACAGAATTCTCCTCTCCAAGTTTTTGTGCCTAAAGCTTGTGTGGCTATCACTGTTCTCCTTCCCCTTCCACACATTTATGCTACTTCAATCCACTTCAGGATACAGTCTCTGCTTCTAAAGTAGAAGGAGAAGAAAGCAATGGTGTTGGAAGCTACCAGCAGCTTGAATTAATTGAAGGTAATTGACAGCACATGATAGTCATGATGGGGATGGAGAGGAGCATGATATAAGGGGATGTAGGGAGATATTTATTTTTCTGTAGGAGAAGCTAGAAATGTTATTTAGATGTTGCTAAGGGTAGCTGCTGATCATTTTGTATATATATATTTATTATTTTATTTTCTTCCTTGTGGAGTTGACTTCATGAGTGTACTGATTGGGGTTTTTTCTACCTTCCTCGAGGACACAACAGGTAGGGGCTGTGAAGCATGGGTCAGGTGACAAGGTTTCATCTCAATTACTTTTCTGGCTTTATGACTTCTTGGTTTAGGCTGCAGGTTTTCTTTCAGTATTTCTAGATTATATTGCAGGCCTTTGTGTGCTAATCATCTGAACTGGCAAAGCTGTTGCAGGATTTTGACTAACAGAGCATGTGGATTTTATCTCAGTTATTTCTACTTCCATCAAACCTGTCCCCCCAGGGTCCTGCATAGCGTATCCAGCTTTGTACAATTCAAATGGTAAAGCTGCTCCATGTACTGTGCTGCTGCTAATTAAGAAGTCCTAATTACTTAGATCTTTCAGTTTATTATCTCAGTGAGGGGATAGAAAGTTGAGATATGGATAATAAGCAGCCTTCCTAGCTGTTAGGTGCTCTACGAGGATACGTCCTAATGGTATTTCTGTGGTGCTGTGGGGACACCTTTTGGTTAGAATCAGTCTGAACCTGATGACCTCACGAGATGAAAGTATGGTATATGTATATATAACGTGTGTGTGTCTATATGGTGTCACCAGGTGATACTTGAGATGATGTACATGAACATAAAAAATACTTCTCTACTCACAGTTTGCAGGAGGCAAGTAGAGGTGAGATCTATAACTGACATTTTCTAGTTCTTTACATATACTTGATGTGTCATCTACTGTCCCAGAGCAAAACTGCAGCACCTCAGAGGGTTGGTTTGCAAGGCCTGCTTGTGGTTTCACCCTGTTTTGGTGCACTTCTGCCTTTCCATCCAGACAGATGGCTTCTGTACCATTAGGTGGCAGCACATGCCAGTAAAATCTGTGTCCCCACAGCTTGGAAATTAAACCGGGGACATGGGGTAAAGAGAGCTATCCTTACAACCTAAATGGCATGTGGAAATTGTCTGTATTCTTTATGGAGAAGGCAAATCTCCCCCAAAATGTCAGGCTGAAGCTGCCACCGTTGTATTAGTTATTTCAATGTGACAGTGATGGTTCTTTTTAAAAAATAAATAAATAAATAAAAATAATTAAAAAGGGCAATTGTGTGTTAGAAGGCAAAATAACAACTGATAACATTCTGCAGATAAAAGAAGATGGATATGCACAGTATTGAATTTTTCTCAGTGACTGAAAGAGATCCCATGTCCAAATTTCTGTCTTAACAAACAGTTGTATTCCTCTCCAGAAAAATTATCTCATGCCATTTTCTTTGGAGCATAATTAAATTGTAATCTCAAGACTAAATAGAGAAGACAAAGAAAACAAAGGTGTGTCATACTGTCCATTGAACAGACATATCTTAAGGAAGGGATTAATTTACCAGAAAACAGGCAGGGAAAGGCAGCAATGAGGAAACATTGCCAGTGTGATCATGCTTGCAGAGGTTCTGCCCTATCTGTCCGAGATGGTCTAGTTCACAGTGCAGCCAACTCCCACCTGAGTTTTTGAGTAATTCTCAGAATAAATTTGTCTTCTGAAACCACGGTAAAGGTGTTTGTAAACATTTGTGGTAACGCACACTTTGCAGCACTCTGTGGAAGTAGATTGCAGTTATGCTGTGAGAGTGATGAGCTTTTTGGTACTTTAAATAAGATTTTTTTCTGACTCCCCCAAAACCTGTGTTGTTAAATAGTCAAAATCAGTATGTATAGAGTTATCATAGATATTTGTAGTCCTCAAATTCTTATCTTTATATTGAATATAAAATAGATGGAATTCATCTCCTGCGTGTATGGGAAATTTACTCCTTATGTAATTTTATCCCAAAGCAATTTCTGGGATCAGGATTGCCTGTATTTGTGTAGATGTTGGCACCTACAGAAATGTTCACAGATATTGCAGCACCACGGATTTCTGCTTAGTAGATGAAAAGAGTTTTAGACTGTATCAAATGAGGTAGGAGGGAACTATTTTGTCCTGCATCCAGCACTGTTAAAATTCAGCTAGAAATATATATATATATATATACATATATATTTTGTGGCCACTCATTTAACTTGAATTTTCTTCAACTTAGGGTCACCTGCCATGGGCAGGACCTGCTGCCCCCAGCCCCATCCAGCCTGGCCTTGGGCACTGCCAGGGATGGGGCAGCCACAGCTCCTCTGGGCAGTCTGGGCCAGAGCCTCATTGTTTCCTGAGTACAGAATTTTTTCCTTATATCTAACCTAAACCTACCCTCTGTCATCTTAAAAAAGTTGTTTTATTCTTAAATGGAATAGTTTAAGTTAGAGCTGTAGGAGCAGAACCACAGGAAGACTCATAGAAAACTGTTATGGATTGGTGGAGGTACCTGCATTGCGTATCTTCAATTCTGTCAATACCCAATGTCAGTTAAAACTATAGTTTAATGTTGTCGTCCCCCCTAAAAAAAAAAAAAAAAGTTATTGCTTCTAAGTATGATCTTGGGTGGGAGGCCTGAACATATTCAAGTAACCTGAACTGTTTTGTCACCTCTGACTAGGATTTTTTTCAGACATATATAAATATGTATTACTTACAAATTCCACATGAAAAGGTAATTACAATGTCGTTCTGAATAAAGAGCACCATTTGCAGTGATAAGGAGGCCTGCCTTCTGTCCATTACTGCTAATAAACAACTGTAAGAGATGGTGACTATTTAAAGCTCCAAATTCATCCTGCCTTTCTATTGACAGTCTTGCACATCGGTTCTGACATGCAGACTGACAGCTTCATGGTATTTCGGAGTGTTCCAACTGCACTGAGTATGTGGCCCTATTTATTTTAGTATCCCTGCTCCTGCAGCAGCCTCTGACTCACAAGAAAGAGCTAAGAGCAATATTTGGCATTTGCTTCCTGTGCAGCACAATTTGCCTGGTTCATTAACCTTTTTTATGTAGATGTAAATTCTGAGTCTGCCATGGTTATTTTTGGGGCGCATGTCAAAACAAGATTTGTCTGTCTGAGCAACATTAGCTTTTGAAAATATTTAAAATTGCTCCGGCAATCTTGACTTCTAAAGCAAATGTTTTTCACGTATGTTGAACTATGTTTATGTTGTAAATTCAAATCTCTAGTACTATTGAACTGACTTAGGGAAGAAAAGCAGGAGACAAAGGAGTGCATAAAACATGATCTGTGTGACACTATCCTGTACCTGTTTTACCAGACATTGTTGTCTTCTGCTTATGCAGCACAGCATTAATGTAGACTGATGGAAGCAGAAAACAAGCTCTGCTCTCTCTTGTAAGTAATTGGATTGGTTGTGTGCATACAGGCATGTGTGGAGAACATGAGAGCCCTTTATTTCATGTATTCGTGTGAGAGAAGGCTCTAATATATCTAGGTTTAGTGTATATAATACAAAATACAGGAACGACTAAACGCCTTCCTCAGGTGTGGGCAAGGGGGGGGGGGGGGGGGGGGAGGGGGGAATACCTTGGCCTTCTTTTGCAGTTGCTTTTCATAATTGGTAAGATCATGGTTGTGATACAAGCCCTGTCTTTCTGCTCCAGTGCTTTCTTAGGTTGCTGCTCAACGCATGCAGCTTCTCTCCTCCTGCCCAGCACAGGCCTATTCTGCCTTGGGCTTACCACATATGAACACTTTTCTCTTCCTTGCAAAGGAAATTAGATTAAGAATTAGATTCTCAGTGACCTCAGTAGCACCACACAGATCAGCAGATGTCAGTCCTCTGGTGTGGTAGACTGAGTCTCCAGCTGCTGCCGAGGTGCAATTGGATTTGTTTCATCTCACTTTCTACCATGACCTTAAAACCAGACTCCTGCTCTAAGTTCAGGACTCATTTTGGTTTCTCTCTAGTTGTCTCATAAGAATATCCTCCAAACAATTGGAGGCCAAACCAGAGGAAAATGTCACAGAATCACAGAATAGTCTAGGTTGGAAGAGACCTCCAAGATCACTGAGTCCAACCTCTGACCTAATGCTAACAAGTCTTCCACTAAACCATATCCCTAAGCTCTACATCTAAATGTCTTTTAAAGACCTCCAGGGATGGTGACTCCACCACTTCCATGGGCAGCCTATTCCAGTGACTAACAACCCTTTCAGTAAAGAAGTTCTTCCTAATATCCAACCTAAACCTCCTCTGACACAACTTTTGCCCATTCCCCCTCATCCAGTCACCAGGCACGTGGGAGAATAGACCAACTGCCGCCTCGCTACAGCCTCCTTTAAGGTACCTGTAGAGCGTGATAAGGTCGCCCCGAGCCTCCTCTTCTCCAGGCTAAATAGTCCCAGCTCCCTCAGCCGCTCCTCGTAAGACTTGTTCCCCCATAAGTTTCCAGAGTCTGGACTAAGATGGTATTACATTCTCCATATAAATGTAAAATCTTTATTAAAGAATAAAGGCTAGAGCGAACAAGTTTCTGTCATCCTTCTGTAGAGAAGAATGTTTAAACTATGACCTAATGTTGAAATTGGCTGAGAGATTGGGCATGTCTATTCATTTATTCTACTTACTGAAGCTTTATTCATCATTTTATTTGTGTATAAAGCAAACATAAGTGGCAGGCAGTTGCACAGGTTATAACTTATTGGAATGACAAAATATTTCCATGTTAGTCCAATGCCTCACTTTTCATATATGAAGTTTTTAAAAATATGAAAGCCTGAAATGTGATGTTAATAGTGCAACTGGTGTGGAGAAGGGCAAAGAGCTCTTTGAATTGTTCTTGTGTCCCTGCAGCTTTTTGACCAGTAAAGAAGCAATTTAGGTGGACTTTATCTTCTGCTCAAAATGTAGTGCTCCCTGCCTTCTGCAGATCACTCATAGCATGGCATGCAGTCACCAGCATCTTTTCATTGATGCTGAGCCCTCCAAGCCTGCCCCTGACTTGGCCTGTTAGGTTCTGTGTTGCAGGACTTGAGGAAAAGATCTCAACACGGATCTTTTTTTGTTTGTTTGTGACAACTTGGGTAAACATAGTAATGAGGGAAAGTAAAGCATTAAATCTGCACATTGGAATAACCTGATAATGTATTTCTTAAAAAGAAATGGGACCCAGCAAGGAGTAACTCTTTTGGCTTTGGGCTGTTGAGTGGGTGGCATGACTTGTGCAAGCTGCTAGCCTTTTGGGTTTTAGCTGTCACTGCATTGTGCCAGGAGATGATGATGTATCATACTGCTGGAAAGCGGTAGGGACTTTGTGTTATTTGATGTCTCGAGTTAATTTACGGTTATTGGAAAAACTTGTTCTGGGTAATACAACAGTAACATGAATGAGTTTGTATATGTTTATGGCTGCAGTCCATACTCCCACCATCCATCAGTCCTCATTCAAAAACAAAGACATTCCTTTTTCCTGTGATCTAATTTGTCAGAAAATGGGAAGCAGATATTCACTCAAGACTGAACCTTACAAAGGCAGGAAGAGGGCATGTGTCAAAGTAAGTAGTATTTAACAGGGGGCCTGAAATAATGTGCCTCACTGAAGATTTCTGTTTTGAGTCTGTGCAACTCCCAGCATCATCTAGTTATTTCATGAATACTTACTCTCAAGAATTGTGTGAGATCCCTGCCCTAAAACATTATTGGAAACCAACAAGCTGTGACTTCTCATAACTGGGTGCTAAATCTGTATTCTTCAGAATTTGTAGGCATCCACAAATTCCATTGCAGTGAAATGTTTTGCTTTTCTCAATGCTGACAGGTCATTTATCCAGCAAGTTAAAAATAATTTAAGTATTCTACTCCAGGAATTTCAGTCTGAAGACTTCAGTTAATGCATTTATTTTTAATATTTATGTTGCTTACAGGATCATGGAAAGGAATCTGACGTTAAATTTGGATGCACGCAGACAGATTGATCTGCCATATGTTGCCACAAGCAGGAAAGCATTGTACCACTGGGTGTCGCTCTCACAAAGTTGAGTATTGTGGAAGCACAAATCTTTACACATGCAACATGAAATATCGTGTACAGCCTGTAAAACTCGAGATTTCTCAGCAAAAGGAGGGCAAAATAATATAGAAGTTGCACTGTTAGCTGTCCCAGAAAGAAGCTATTGACAACTCTAGTGTTATATCCACCTTAAAACATTTAGGTTCATTTTCTTTCAGTAAACCATTGGGGATGACGAATCAACATTGTATCAATCATCTAGAACTCTTCAGGTTTTTTTTTTGTTTGTTTGTTTTTTTTTTCTCTAGAACCTGTCTTTATTGCATGGATTATTTTGGGTGAAGAAGCAAGGCAAACAGTAACTCAGGCTTATTTTCTGCCTCATGTCTACATATGTTTCAGGACTTCATCAGAGTACGGAAGCTGAGTGTTATGTCCAATTAAAAGTCTTCAGAATCTAACTTTAACTTTCTGGTTTTCAAAGAGCAGCAAGAAGTTGTAGGGCAGTAATCTGCCAAAGGGTAATATAGCTATAGGAAGCAAGAATGCTGCAGTAATGAGCTTCATAATTAAAATGTCTTGGTAGAGAGGGAACTCGTCTCCTGACAGAACAAGAAGCAATGGGGTTAAAGTACTGCATGGAGAACCTGAGTCATAAATCAGCCAAAGCTATAAGCTGAGGTTGGTTTGTCATACCGTGGGTAGGTAAGTATCCTTCCAATATGCTCTTGAGGACAGGGAAGCACTAAATTATACCAGTAGAGAATATCCATTGCTGAAAGAATTCAAGAATTACTTAGATCAATTTGCTTGAAATGATTCAGGAACTGCTGCTCCTTGGGGCAGAGTGACCTCTTCATCTCTTTTGACCTTATTTGTAACAATTCTACTGCCCTTTACATTCTCACTAACCTGCATAAAGCACTGACTATGCTCACGTTTATATGGATGAGACTAATTCTTCCTGTTCCGTTTACTCTAGCAGGGGTGACGTAGCATCTTCCACCATTCTTTTATTCCTGGTATGAAAAAGGTCTTGAATGGGCTGCAGCAATTGCTTAAAATTTAAATAGACTTAGTAATTTATCCTAAAACATGTTTGATAGCTAGAAAATCCAGCAAGTACTAATGAAACATGAGCTATAGCAAGCTGGATAATTTTCATGTGTCATACAATAGAACAGAATGTCAAGGCACTGTATAAAATTGTAGCTACATAATTAGTTGACTGAGTCATACAAATTCTTCAACTTGAGCCCTACCGTAGATGGTTTTGGCATGTAGCAAACTGGTATAGCTTTATTTGGGTGGTTGTTCCCTGTGAATTTTGATACTGGTAGGAAGCTCAGAGGGACCATCCTAGAAACTGCAGTTTAGGGCTCTTTTGGAAGAGGAGGTTAAAAAAAAAAAGTCATGGTGATATTTGCACTGCTGATGTAAGCTGGCTTCACATACTGCTGAAGATGTTCCAGTGGATGATTCTTTTGGCCTTTAATGACCCGAAGTTAACCTAGTGGCTACAATTGCAAAGCTCTGAATCCCATTACACAGCTCATCTATGTGAAATCAATGAATGCTTCCCTGATGGCACAAATAGTTCAACCCTTTTAAAAAGTGTCAAGAAAGAACCACCCCCACTCCACCCCCATCCTCCCATGGCTCTTGTTCATTCATTTAAATGGGCAGAAAAATACTCCTCTTAAAATTTCCCAGTTTCTAAAACCTCACTAATACAAAATGCAAGATACGGACTTAATGCATGTGTTTTTTTGTTGTTGTTGTTCAGTGGATCTTTAATCATCTCAACACCACAGAGGTGTCCTGTTTTGTTCAGTAAATATTGGTCTCATTTAGCCATAAATGTGTTAGGAATATCTTGCCTCGCTTTGGTGACTTCCTTTATAAGACTTTAAAACATTTTACACTTCATTTTCTTCACTCCACCATAATGTAAAACAGAAATAAATAAAAACTAACTTCTGACAGGTAGTTGTGGTCTATTTCAATGTACATTGGTTACTTTTGTGATTAGAAACTTGATTATATTAGCTGATTATTTCCTGAATTTAACTTCAAGTGCTCCAAACCACAGGTGGCTCAAACTAATGGTCACAAATACGGTTACCAAGTAACTTGACTGAAGAAGTAATGAAAGTCCTCACTAACAGCTCCTTTGGAGAAAGGGACAACTGCTTACACTGTCATTTGTTCGTTATAAAAATGTTTAAGGGTCTAGGTTGTTCTTTGTGGGATGTAGCTCCAGCTGAAGTCTTAATGATTCAAGAGAAACATACTGCCCTTTCCTCAGGTCTAGTCTCTGCATGTGACACAATCTGCTGCCCCCATTAGGTTAGAAAATCACCCCATCTCTAGTATAAACCCAAATGTTGGTTTTACAGAACAGTAAAGCAGGTTGATGCTGATGTCCAGCTTGACTTACTGCTTAGACCAGTATTTGCTAGTTCACAAGATTTTATTCTTGATGTCTCCAAGTCAAGTTCACTCCAGATGGCCCTATTCAAAGGGCCTGATGCAACTGGGCAGGGATCATCACTGATCTTCCTTTAAGAAGCTAGCTCAGTTGTGAATTCTGTGGTGTGCCTGGTACTGGACAAGATTTTATCAAGCTGCTCTTATTTTTCATCTTTACAGTCGTACTTGAGTCTTGGACCAGTGATAATCCCTAATCTATCTAAACTGGTTCTTAGTATGTATAAACATCCTGAGCTGCAATTCCAAACACAGCCTGATAAAAACCAAGGTTCCTATCAAGCTGAGGCTACTTTCTGCTTTAAGCAAAGTATTTTCACACTATGCTAGCAATGCCTGCCCTTGTGCATATATATATATACATTCATAACTCTCATAAATCCTAATGAAAGGATTTCCTTAAAAAAAAAAAAAAAAAAAATATCAAATGCCTCCTGTGATAAGTTTCTGGAATATATTCCTGTGACTTCATGAAAATCTTCTTAAGAGATTTCATAAAAATCATCCTGCTTAATAATCTAGCAGTATCCCTAAAGCCAAGTGGTGAGATCATGCTTCCAGGCTAAGCTTAATTTTGTGCCTGCAGTGCACTGTGAAATGTTTGCAAGTGAGGGCTCTACTGACTAGAGGTCAAGCTATAAACTCTGGCCTCAGCATGGTGTAGTTAAAAGGTTAGTAGTTTCTTGTGTGTGCTTAAGTGCAGGTTCATGTGGACTGCAGTGTGGAGTCCAGTCACAGCCATAGACTAAGACAAAATACAAAAACATTCCATGGAGAGCTAGGTTTGCAGAATTCCACTACTTGGAGCAGGAATCTATAATAATATGCTGCCCTTTTACAATCTTTCTGAATAGTACTAGAAGCTTTAATGCAAGGGGAAGGCTTCAGCTGGTTTCTTTTTATCTTTAGATGTCAGTCTGATATGATGCAATGGGAAATGTGCTGAGCTACGGCACACTAAATATGAGGTTATGCAGCATGAAGTCTAAACTAAAAAGCCATGCAAATGTAGGTCTGAATAGGTAATATCAGTTCAGAGATAAGCATTTAGTCTTTTTATTATTCTTCTCTTTCTCGTTATTTGTGGTTTGGATAAAGAGGTCATGCTGCTCTTATCAGTGAGAGGCTGGCAATCCACAATACCACGCTGTGCTCTTTCTAGAGCACAAATATTGTTTTAGGTAAAACAATTTGTGTTGTACTGTTTGTATTGTAGCACTTCATACTAGAGCTCCTCTCAGTAGAAGGGAGCAGATTGTCAGTTTTTCTAAAACTATTTTAGAAAAACCTAGAAGAAACTTTATTCACTGTGCATAGTGGTCAAATCTAGATCCTTAGCTTTCTTCTGTTTAATGTCTGAAACCCAGGATTTATATCAACATGTGAGCCTTAATTCTGTTACTGTAGGCAGTGGTTCCTTCAGGGTACTCAGTCTTCCTGAGAGGAGAATTGAACATCTAAGCTCATCATGTTGACCTGTTCTGATGTCTCTATCTTGACACAAGAGGCAACTGTTGAAAATGAAGTGATATAAAAAGATACTTGGCCAGTCTCCTATGTAAGATGACATACAAGACAGAAAATTTACTTAGGTAAAAGGATACTTGTTTAATGAAAGCTCTCTTGTATAATGACCCCAGTAATTTAGAGTTTCATCTAGTCTCTGACAGGATGTAGGTCTAAAGCGCCATCAGTTCCTTAAGACCTCATTCACACTGGTGTTTAACTTAGGGCAGAAAACAGCCTGCAGTAGCGTCAGGACTGCTTTGCCATGCAAGCCATTACCTGTGCAGTCTTCAGTGGAAACACATGAGGGGTTTCCTCCCTTCTTATAGAAAGTCTTCCAACAGCTTCCCATACAAAGACTGTTACAGTCATTGTTTGGCCTTTACCTACCACAAACCAGATACTTCACACAATGATTGCTGAAGTCTATTAACTGGCAATGTATGAATTTGAAAGATGGTGAGGCTGATTTAAAGGCCCCAAATGATAATGTTTATTACTTCCCTTACTGAGCTATTCCAACAGTTAGTCTGTTATAATTTTAGAATGTAAAGTAGTATGGTTGTGGCAACATATCACAACTTAATTATAGAAAAGAGCATTTATAGCTCTTTAAAATCCTTTTCAAATAGGATTTCTTTGCTGTTTGAAGTATTGATTTTTTTTTTTTTTTTTTTTTTTTTCTGAGATCATTCAGATTTCAAATTGCAGTGGACTTCAGATTAAATTACTTGATTTGTGTCAGGCCTTACAGAAATCTAATGCTGATTACTTTCAAGCACTAAATATTTTCATTTCATCAGAAGT
Organism: Nettapus auritus; assembly: GCA_011076525.1. Lineage (NCBI taxonomy): Eukaryota > Metazoa > Chordata > Aves > Anseriformes > Anatidae > Nettapus > Nettapus auritus. The sequence goes on along the minus strand of CM021776.1, from coordinate 5,054,320 downwards.
GGGCCCAAGTGATCCTAATGAGGTTCAACAAGGCCAAGTGCAAGGTGCTGCATCTGGTCCAGGGCAATCCTGGACATGAGGACAGACTGGGAGAAGAACTCATTGAGAGCAGCCATGCAGAGAAGGACTTGAGGGTTCTGGTGGACAAAAAGCTTGACATGACACAGCATTGTGTGCTTGCAAAACCCAGCAGGCCGACTGTACCCTGGGCTGCATTAAAAGAGGAGTGGGAGGGTTGGAGGGAGGTGATTGTCCCCCTCTGCTTTGTGAGGCCCCACTTGGAGTTCTTCATCCAGGTCTGGGGCCCCCAGCACAAGAGGGATGTGGGGCTGTTTGAGCAGGTCCAGAGGAGGGCCACAAAGATGATCAAGGGGCTAGAGCACCTCTCCTAGGTAGAAAGGCTGAGTGAGCTGGGGCTGTTCAGCCTGGAGAAGAGAGCCAGGGGGACCTCACTGTAGCCTTTCAGTACTTGAAGGGGACGTATAAAAAAGATGGAGAGCAACTGTTTTCTCAAACAGATATTGACAGGACAAGGGGGGATGGTTTTAAACTAAAAGAGGGGAGATTCAAATCAAAGGTTAGGAGGAAATTCTTCACTCAGAGGGTGGTGAGGCACTGGAAGAGCTTGCCCAGAGAAGCTGTGGATGCCCCATCCCTGGAGGTGTTCAAGACCAGGTTAGATGAGGGCCTGGGCAACCTGAACTAGTGGGTGATGTCCCTGCCTATGGCACGGGCTTGGAACTAGGTCATCTTTGAGGTCCCTTCCAACCCAAGCCATTCTATGATCAAAGCAGTTACAGGTACCATTCTCATAGAAATGAGCTCTGCTGCTGCTACCTACCAATATGCCAATGTATATCAATTGCATGGAGAAGCAAAAGTCCTGATTTAATACTTGAGAAGGAGCCAATAACTTAATTGCTACAGAAAACATAATTAGAAATCATTAACTGTTAATAATGTGTTTAGAAGACTCAAAGCATTGCTGATGGTTAGCTATCATCTACCCAATTCATTTACATGTTAGACAAGCCTTAAGGATTTATGCAAGAAGATTCAAGGTGACAGCAGAAAAAAAAACTAAGGAAATAATTTTCTAATCCTTTACTTCCTCTCATTTCACCTTAGTTGTCACCACTAGCTGTGTAGCTGGAAAGATTGCTTTTCTAAAATTCCAGCGATTCCTCTTCAAAGACTGAAGTAACAAAGCAAGCATTTTTAAAAGAATATTTACCTCTTTATCAATATTTTTACTACTTTCTACATAGCCTATAGTCCTCCTAAACTATCTCAGTCTGTAAGATATTGGTTAAATCATGCTCCTTTCTCAACTGCAGAGGTCTTTGTCAAGGGAGAGCTGGAGGGACATGCAATCATCTGGAGTATGGAGTTGGATAACTGAGCCTGGACTGCAAATGTGGAACATAAAAGCTCTCTCCTGCAGTGGGGTAGATGAATTTGTACACCCAAACTTAGGGTAGACCACAGACACCTCTTTTATCCATCTCCCCAGCCCCAATGTGTCAAGTACAAATATCGAATTCACATGTGAAAGTAGAACTGTAAACAGATTGTTCTCAGTGATAGTCTTCTATGACAGTCTTCTGAGGAAGTCTCAGAAATACTTTAAGCTTCTGGGCCCAACATCTATTTAGATTAAGTACAAACTAGGGACATACTTCCCAGCTGGAGCTGGGAGCCTATGACAGGAAACACATCTGGTATTTATACCAGACAGAGTGACCACAAATACTGGAAAACTGATGGGAAGGTGTGTAGCAGTGTCAGTCTTCAGGTGCCAGTGTTAAATATGGTCACCTACACACATTTAAACAGCAAATCATTTTGCATTGATTATTACTTGCTCACTTCAAACAGAAAAGCCCAAGGATTACCTAACTCATGTTTTAGAATAGTTTCATAGTGATAAAAATAATCAGAATAGCAAGAACATATTAGCCACTGGGATTGGCTCTACATTTCTCCAGTTCTTTTTACGAGACAATAACCTATGTAGCCATTGTTTCTTCTGTGTAAGTGGTTGCTCTCCTGATTTGATATACTCTTATAATGCACACATCTCAAGGCTGTATATAAATATTTAGTAGACTTGTCTGCTCATATTAGTCCTGCGTAGAATTAAGATGTATTACTAACGTCTGCTCATTAAATAGTTGGACAGATGCTTTGTGCTTTTTTCCTGCTTTCATTGCTTATTTCTTTATACATTTCACTCCATAGAAAGTGAGCAGATATAACTTTCTGTGCTAATAGATGATATAGGGGGGAAGAAGAGAGTGCGTATTTAAACCTGGCTGTCCTACTTGGAAAATAACATTTGTGAATTGTCCTGCATATCAAGTCAAAAATAAAAGTCTGAACATGCATGCAGGAGGCAGCTGTTAGTACGAGGAATCCTGGAGCTCCTAGGTGTTTATTGATGACAAAACATTTTGTTACCAGACTAAGTTATTTTAAAATATAATTTTGTAACATGTTCAACTACTTTAAATCTCTTCTCTCTGTATATAAATATTCTCTTTACCTGAATTCTAGGAAAGCTTCAAAAATGTCTTCTAAAAATGTTAATATTTTGCTTTTGGCACAATGATTGTCATGAAAACCAAAATAAAAGAACATAAGAAAAAAGGTATAGCTGACGTGACAATCAAGAGACCAACTGAATGACTTAGTGTCTCTTTCCATGGAAAAACAGTCAAAATTGCAGAAAGCAAAGTAAATATGACATGCTCTTTTTGCAAGACAACCAATTCAATTAGTCAAGGTCATGATTTTGTTGATAGGATCTTCAGTTGCTACTCAAGTCACTGCTAGGAATAATGAATTGGGGAGTGAGATACAATTTGAAATACATAACAGCAAGGCTTATGGAAACTAGCAACTGAGCACCACATGGAAAAAAAGCAATTAACACAAGAAAATCACAACCTGTTTGTTCTGGTGGGAATGATACAGTTAACCAACCCTCAAAATAAACCAATCCATCTCTAACATTGAGTTTTTGCATAATCCGTGTTTGAGTTACTTAAGGCTTCTGAGATTATTGGCAGCTTCTCAAACAGAATAAAAACTTTATCCAGATGTGTTGGTTATCAGTGGGCTTGTTGCAAGAGCAAGCCACTTTACTCTTAACTAAGAAATTTACTTGTGCTTAAATGTTTTGCATGAGCTGTGTCTCTGACCTAGAAACAGAGCTTGACTGACTGGTTGTTGAATTAAGTGTCCAATGGTTGTGGAGGAAATTATATGCTAAACATTTTATAACTACAGCTTGAAGAACAGCTGAAGTAAAGTTTATTTCTGGAAATGTATAATCTTCTCACATTAGCTTTCTGCCTTTGTGGAAAGGATTACTTGCATGGAGTAGCTGGGTCTGCGACAGTCTTGCTAGAAGAGTGGCAAGTGTGGTACATGCTCCCAAATTGCCACCCCGGTTGCTAAGTAACAGATGCTCACTTCTCAGGTGGCTGGAAGCAGCTTGATTTTCTGGCTGAAGGAAACTGCTGACTTCTCTACAGCATCCTTGGGCAGCATTTATACAGGGTTTAACAGAAAAAAAACTGTTTTTGAGGAAAACAAAAACCTGCTGCTTTGAAAGCAATGTTTTGTATATACATAAATGACATTTGTATGTGTTGCTTAAGATACTGCAAAATATTGCATTGTTGAGGTTGAAACTAAACCACTTTGTTGCATTTCCTGGCATGAGAGGGAAACAATTCCTTTGCAGGGTATGCTCTGGTTGTGCACAGCTCTGGTGTGTTGCCCCCAGACCTCATGTTCCAGATGAAACATAGAGCACTCCAGCATTCCTGAAAGATTGACCTGAACATGAAAACTTCCAATGCAGCTGCCATTTGCTCAGGCTTACATCAGTTGCAAAGAATCTATACATAACTTTTAAAAGAGGGATAATTCCCCGTTATCTCCTGGCCCTTCAGAAACCTGTACCAAGTGGGGTTCAGTTTCGTATTTTATCTCATTGCTAAGCAGGAGCAGCCATCCCTACAGAGCCATACGCCACCCTATATCCATCACTAAATGTTAGGCACGGAAGCGTACGAATACTGTAAGCTGTAATTTGATGCATTTCTTGCTTCAAGGCTGTTGTAGTTCAGTCTGTAGTACACAACTGCCTTGTCTTTTTATCTCTGTACAACCACTGAGAAATTTTTTCCAGATCTTGTGTATGGAAAGGAAGGAAACCCAAACACAACTGAATAAACAAGCCTGTTGTGAGAAAGCAGTGCATAAATTGATAGCAACAAGGTTCTGATCTAACACACACTGAGATGAAATATTTTGTGGCCATTCTTTTACTGGAGAAGTGAGGACTGACATTATTTTAGTGTTTCCAACTGAGCAAAACACTTGAGTATATTCCTAATTCTAAACACATGAACAGGTCCATAGCCCTTCAATTACTGTTTTCTTGTTACTGTGTAAAATCCTGAGCTCCTTTTTTAGAGCTTTTTCTTTCTTTTTTTTTTTTTTTTTTTTTTTTTTCTAATGAGGCAATATTCCCAATAATCCGATAACACACTCAAGTTGTTATGCAAGCTATTTATAGACAAAAATAACTCTGACCAATCTATTGTACAGAGACTTCCAAGCAGCAGCAGGCTGCAAAGTTCCCTCTGTCTTTTCTATGAATCCACACTAGAAAATGGAGAGATAAGTCAGGCAACTTAAAACCTCTTAAATAACTTGTGTGCATTTGGCAGCAGCATGCTGATGAATGCCAAGTAGAAGGTTTGCTAGTCTCTGCCCAACTGAATTACAAACTATTTGCATAATACAGCCTGGTTTAGAATGAAAAGAGAAAGTTCACCCACATTGTATCTATCATCTGAAGAGATATTACCTAGATCAACCTACTATAAAAATAGGATTCTGGTTCTTTTTTTTTTTTTTTTTTCTGTCATAGAAACTATAAGACATGGGAAGAGGAGAAAGCATGAGAAATAATACACCAATGGCTCCCAGCTGAGGCGGGAGCCAAGCCTGCAAAGTTGTATCCTACAAAGCTCCCCAGGTTTATCTAAAAATGCTGGAAAACTTACTTTCATTTCAGGTTCCTCAAGACACAACTTTTCTTAGCATTTGGTACTTGTTCTCTCCGTGCCTGTAGTAGTCTTTGTACTCAGTAAAGTTCAAACAGACTTGATAGAGGAATAAAGGACTAAAGACCTTAAATTACTATAAGGCTCCTGAAAATATGTAGCCAAGTACTGAAGAGCCAAGCTATTAAAAAAATAAATCTGTATTTACAGAATTTAATATATCTTCTTATGGAAATGCCATTGGAGAGGTTTTTTGTTTGTTTGTTTGTTTTGTTTGTTTGTTTGTTTGTTTTTCTCCCCCACCCCCCCCAGAAACTACTCCAGTAGTTTGCACATACTGCTTGGAGTCATTCATCTCAGAGTCCACTGCTCCAAAGTCTTCAGGCCACAGTGTGGCACCTATGTCAGGAAGCATACCCAAAGCACTAGTCTGCCAAACAGCATTTCACTAGGCAGAAGCATGGAAGTCACCATTATTTCAGTCACTGAATTGAAAAGGGAAATCAAAAGACTATGAGGCATTTTGGTTACGATGAGTTTCATTCCAAGAGAATGTGACCTGAGCAATCGTGAGAAGGAAAGCTTGGAATGCAAGAAGGATGTTTTTGTTTTCTCAAGAAAGCATGAGATGTGTAACAGTATTTGTACAGCAGTATAGCAAGTGAATGGGACCGATGGGAACAGGGCCCAGATCATCTGCTTTCCTTTCCTATCCAAAGGTCTGTGCAGTGAAAATCTTGTAGCTGTACATGTAAAGATCTTTGTGTTGGAGTTGATGCATGTATGATGATATGATACCTATCAAGTCCATCGTAACACTAGAACATACGCTTTACTATGACAGGCATGATCATAGATTTATCTGATATGTAAGTGAGGCTGATTGTGCTGGACTTCTTCCTAAATGCAGTGTAGGTGGCAGTGTTTTGGCTCTGCTGGACTTATCTATGAGTAATGACTCAGTGGGGTGTGTGTGATAAGTCCAGTACCTTGCACATGCTGCTCCTGAGAGAGCCCTGCTGGGCTTGCTGCTTGTGTTGCACACTTGTCTTTGTATCAAGGGAGTCAGGCAGCCTGTGTGTAAGCTTAAATGTAAGCCAGTACCCGTGAGCTGTGTGTTCACTTTGGGCAGGAGGAGATGCTCTGTGAACTAAAGTGGGGAGTTGTTTGTGTCTGGATTTGTAAGGGGCACAAACTGCCACCTTTCACCTAGATCCCGCCCAGGTGAACTGCTGTCTACATCAACACTATTAGTTCCTTACTTCTGTGAGCAATACACAAAATTGGAAATTCTACTTAAAAAAAAAAAAAAAAAAAAAAAAAAAAAAAAAAAAAAGGGCGTCCAAAATGAGCCTGCTTAGCTAGCAAACACTAGCTGCCATTGCAAGTCCCATCTTTGCGGTACAATGCATTCCTTCAGAGCAGAGCTTGCACACTGTGCCTCAAGGGCAGTGCAGGCTGAGCATTAGTTGGAGCATACTCTGACCTGACAGCAGCTGACCCCGCAGTGACAATCACAAGCTCCTGCTAACCAGGAGCAGAAAGTGACAGGCTGTGGCGCTGATCCTGTAGTCCTCATCACTTTATCAGGAGGGCAGAGTCAGGCCCTGTGTTTTGCGCATCTTGAAAGCATTAAAGAAGCGATGGAATCTCAAAGCAGCATTTCTCTCTTGTCTCCGTTGTCAGCCTCTTTTTTGTGTGCTTTCTACAGATTATGTGCGTTTGATATCAAATGTACTTGGTGTATTAAAAGGAAATTCTTTAAAAGCCAGCAAGCAGATATCACATACGTGTGTGTAGAAGTACACATACATGCCCAACCACACACGCATACGCTAAGAGCCCATTTTACTTTCTGAATAATTTTTTAACACAAAACCAAGCATGCATTTTAGTCTCCACTATAATTATAATCAATGTCTTCTTCTAGGAAGATAAAAAGAGAAGAGTGGGAATCAGGAAAAGGGAAATGTTATAAGCCTTTTCATTAGGGTTTTGTGTATTTAAAGAATTTACATTTTTAACCAGTGGCAAATTTATTTCATACTACATAAGCTGTAAGGATCCTTTGGGATAAACAGCATGAAAGCTGTCATTTTGGAACAATCATCTATTTTCTGTTTATTGAAAGTTTTCGCCTTTTTTTGCCACGGTGTTTTGCGCGTAGCTGGAAATATTTGTTCAAAATGAAAATTGTCAAACAGCTTATTCTGCTTAGAACTGACTTGTTAGAGAGCTGCTTGTGTTATGAAAATAGAGGGAACGGAGCCAATGAATTCCTTTGGACTGCAGGTTGCCACCTGCGTGATGCCTGCCTGCCTTGAAGCTAGATATGATGATCCATAGCAGTATGCCTGTCAGCCACATGTGGGTACCAAAGGAAAACATGTCACGGTTCTCAAGACTTCAGGAGGGGAAGCCTTAGAGGTGTATTGAGAGCTGTGGAGTCTGTGACTTCAGTGTCTGTAGCTCAGGTTTAGGTGCATGGATGACCAGCTATTTTTGTAGGAACTAGTTGGTTCCCATGTGGCACTACTGGGTAGTCCCATTCCACTTCCTATCAAACAGTACTTTTATTACTTCCACTGCAAAGTCAGACTGGGCTGGAACTTTGGGGCTTTTTGGTTAGGAATGCCTTTTAAATGATACAATCTGACACCAGCTTGTAAAGGGCATGTTGTCAACTTTTTATCCCTGCCCTTAATCTTGGGTCAGGAGCATGGCAGCCACCCAGGACTGGACAGGGTAGCACTAAGTAACATGGACCAAACCTTACTTTTGGCCCATTGTGCTGAAGTTCTAGTGAGTCTTATAAGTGCATCTCTTCTCAGACGCCCTGTCTAGCTCTCAGACCCTGTCTAGCTCTCAGACCCTGTCTATGCACATATTCAAACACCTGCTGTCAGTTACAGGGGCTTACAATTCCCAGTTGATGAAAAAGATGCACATTGGCAGCTTTTAACTTTCTTGGGGGGAAAAGAATCCTGCCTTCTGAAAGGAGGCTACATTTTACATGAACAGTCACTAAAGGATGCAAAAGTATGGATGTCCTAAAATTTTGCTCAAGCACAAAGACACTGCTAAAGTCTACTTGCTGGTTGTTTGCAGATCTGTAATGTATCTGTCTCTACCTCAGTCCCATTGATTCTCATTGTGCTGGTCATGGCAGATGAGAGCACCAAGATTTTTGTCCATGTTTTGCATTTCAATATTAATAGCAGGAAAATAATTATTGCTTTAAATTTCCTATTCAATCCACCAGAAAGAGGAATTAAGTCCACTTTTCATTTAAGTGATGTTTTTTCAGTAGAACCCTGCTAAGTTTTAGATGGCACTGCATTCTGGCTGGGATAGGACGAATTTGCAGTTTCTTAACCCAAGAATACTATTCCACTTTCTCAAAGACAAAAATCAATTGTCTTTTCTTTCAGACTGGACTTAAGACAATCCTTGTCTATGTCAATGTGCAGTTTCTGGGCCATATCATTGTAAGGCTGTTGTTACTGTAGCAGTATCAATAAATACATTTTAAATATATATATATAATTGAGTTTAACTGTCATTGGAAGCCAAGGGCTTAACCTGAAGTGCTCACCAGTGTGTAGTCCTTCCTCCTCTGATTTTTTTTTTTTTTTTTTTTTTCAATTAGTTGATCTTCTTGTTTGTTTGATTCTGGACACTGTAAGTTGTGATAATTCTTTCTTTAACACTTTTCTATTTTACTAGTAAATGAAGAACAGGAATACTTTTTTGACAGTTGTTCATACAGACTTTCCAAAAGCCACAGTCCATGATTGCGTGTAATTCTTGTTGTGTGAACTCAGAGTCCATGCCCAGCAATAGTTTCTTTGCAAGCAGCGTCGCTTGTGTAGATTTAAGATCAATAATATCTCCAGGTGCTGTTTGTTTAAAACTCATGGATCTTTTGACAAGCCCATTGCTATGCTTTGTTCCAAATGTCCTAAGAGCTGACAAAATAGTTAGACATTTTGGAAAGAAGTAACATTCATACCAGTAAAAGCCTTAAGTTCTGAGATAGGGAAAGAAACTATATTAGTGCTGTTTTCTTATTACAAAGCATCCTTAGTAGCTGAAATATCACCACAAAAATCAGGAGCAGGATGATGAGAGCAGGCTTAGTGCTGTCACTAGGCAACCTGGCACGTTAGCTTTAAGGCACTTGCACTGTGATAGGATCGGGGTAGAAATAAGAGTTGCTGCTTTCTTTAGAGAAAATAATATTGAGCATGTTTGTTGGTTTTTGTGGGAGTGTGGTAAGGAGACTGATCTGATATATACTGCAGCTAAATACAAGGCTTGGACACTTTTGTGAGTGTTCAGCTAAGCATCATTTTACAGAGGAGCTGACTGGTGTGTAGCCCTTGACCTGTCCTTATGTGAATGGTATTGAAAACACGACCACTCTGCTTTCAAACATAAATGCTTCAAAAGGTATTTCCATGGAGCAAAGCTATTAGCCACGGCATCCATCCTTCCTAATATAGACTGATGCACAAACAGAAAGAGTAGATGCTGTATGCTTTATATAGATGCATTTTCTTGGAGGAGGTTATTCCAAACAGTCATTGCTAGGTGACAGCAAAACTGTGATTTAGCTTTGCAACACAGCAGCCTGTTCTAGTCCCATGAAGTCTATACTGTAGGCAATGTAATGACTGCAGCCTACTTTCCATTTACACAAGAGTGACATGCTGCTTTCAACATTTAATGAAACTGGAAGGGTGAAGTTGAAGCTAAGTCAATTAATAGTTCTTTTCCTTTATATTTTTAATACAGTATATTTTCTCTTGTCACATCTCATTTATGGTGTGCTCTTAACTGAGTTTTAGAGCTGGGGGTGTAATTTATTGCAACTGCTATTCCTGTTTAAAAAAAAAAAAAAAAAAAAAAAAAAAAAAAAAGAAGAGTAATTTTCAGCTGGTTAAAAAGGTGTGTGATATGTTGTCTTGAAACATTAGTAAAATAGGTTTTCTGCAGCAAAGTATATTTCAGCCTTTGGATATGACTGATGAACTCTTGGATCTATAGACAAGCCAGAAGATTCCAGTCTTAAGTGATGAAAGAGTATATGGGAATACTTAAGAAACACTTTTTTATTATTCTCTTATTCAAGCTAAAACTCTTAAGTCTTTAGATTTGACGTTATTTGCTATACAGACAGACGCCCTTTTATCAGAAAACAGGTGGGGTTTTGTACGTGAAGTTGAAAATCCTTGCTTCGGTGAGCAGTCCAAAGCTACCTGTACACTGCCTTCCTCTGGACAATACAGTGCCTTCCACATTGTCTTCTTCTGTTGCTGAAACAATGAACTTGTTCCCTATCTGGAGATTCATGAATCAAAAACGTCCGCAGGAGGCAGTCGTAATATCAGATGCTCCCTCTCAAATAGAACAGGACAACGAACATCGCCAACCTAAGAACCAAATGGGAGCTATTTCTGACCTATTTTTTTTACTTTTTAAGAAAAATATAATTTAAGGAGTTCCAAGGGTCATAAATCATAGTTCAATCTAAAAAAAAAAAAAAATTAATGTTAGCTAATTATTTAGATGTAGCTCTGTACAAATGCCATGGACTTGATTGTTTCTTACACACCTAAATTTCTGTGATTTTTTTCCCCAGAACTGCCCTTGCTTTGCCACCTTTAAAGATCAATATAAAAATATAAAAATGAATTTGTCAGTAGATTAGTGTTAGCAGACTTATGCTACTCTTCCAAACACATCACATTTCAAAAATGTAAAGCTTTGTAAGGACAGCCATGAAATATTTCTTTATCACATAGGAACATTGTTAGGTAGCAAGATTTAACGTTATATTCCTGACTTTCAGCACTTTGCTTCCTGGCTTTAATTGCACCAGATAAAATCCCCCCAGCAGCACATGAAGACCCAGCTATGCTCTTGGCATTCCCCATACATGTCTCTGCTATTAAAAGGGGAACAACACTGCTTTTGACAGCTCTGCCCTGTAGGATTTTTTCTGCAGACTATATTTGTACACTCTAGTCTGTGTGCCATGAGAAGTATTTGCAACATGAAATTCTCCTTGACTTTCTCATGTAACAGGAGAAATTAGCAAAAGACTAATTTCAGTAATTTGAAATGAATACTGCATATCATGTGCCATATTGTGGAAAAAAAAAAAAAAAAAAAGTCAGGCAGGAAGACTTAAGTAACAGTCTGGTTCAGGTATGCGTGCTGCACTGTATGTTGTATTTTTACATACAACACAGCTTACTATCATGACCTATAAATGGTATAGGCTCAAGCTATCCTGCAGGCCAGCATGATGGCATTGTAAATGATAGCAACAGTCTTGTCAAAGAGAGTTTTGTGACACTATGCTCTACAAATGAGGTGGAATATGGGGAATTTTTGTGCAAAATGAAAACAGACTTCTGTTTTTTCTCATGAAGAAACCAGTGTGGAAGAAACTTTAAACAAGACAAAACAGATCTATTCTCAAAACCCCTGCTGATTTTCATACAAGTAAGCCTGTTTGTCTGAGCAACTTGTAACTTTTAAGCTGGAAGCAGTTCTTTGAGCATCCCTGCTTAATGAGGCTGATGGGACCAGGAATGGCTGTGTACTCAGGCATCTCCAGCATTAGGATAACGTGAGACAGCTGGAACTACTGAAATCAACACTTCTGGGGTGCCCAGAGACATCCCTTATCTCCAGCACTGCCAAATATGGGATAATGGCATATTAAGAGAAGTACTGTTGTCCCCACGTTACATGAAGATTGGTTATGAGAAGATTTTTGTTGAGATCATACATACAGCAGCTGAACATATATAAAAACCACACAGCTAGAATACATGTGTTCTTCTTTCCCTGGTGTTTGAAACTATTCTGGGGCAACAGCAGAGTAACTGACACTGTGTCTCATTTTCAGTGAAAGTTTTATGATATACCCAGAGTGAAAATCAAAGAAAAAGTCTCAATGTGTGACCAGGGGCAGATGAGTTTAATGGGCTAGAGTTCATTTTTAAGCTGTATTAATGCACCACATGGATAATTTTAACTGACAATGCTCTTCTCACTCCTCTACAGTATTTTTAATTTTTTTGCTACCTAAACCATGTAAACTTTGTCCAGCACCTTCACCCATGTCCTACACTAACATCCAGGTACAACTTACTGCAAAATATTTCAACTATAAAAATACAGAACAGAGCCCTTTCCCTTCTCTGCAAGTAGCTGAGACCCCTACGTCCTCCACAACAAAGCATACGCAATGGTGTGACGAATCACATTGGAGTTTCCCCCAGAGATATATTTCCTGGTAGGGAAAAATAAAACATACATATAAATGAATAGTAAATTCTTTCCCTGTTTTCATTGGTGTCCAGGGGTGGCTTGCGGCAGCTCTGCCCTGATTTCTTCTCATCTCTTTTTATTTTCTGTGGAGTACAAAAGATTGTTAACATTGCCATCAATGTTTGCCAGCCTCTATGCTTGGTTGACCAGAGATTAAAAGAGGATCAGGCCAAGCTTCTTCACACTGCAACAAAATCCACAGCATATTAGCATTCCGACTGCAAAATTTAAGAGAAAAGGTTAACATAAAACTCAGATTTGAGATAGCAAAGAATATTAGAAGTGACATGTTGGCCATGAGCTCTGCTTTAGGCTCTGGAAAAAAAAAAAAAAAAAAATAGAACAAGGTTAGTTCTAACCTTGAAATTAACCTTTTTCTATTTTTTTCTTCAGCCAGAAGACCACCTACAGGCCAAGATGTCACCTCTAATTTTTTTGTGTGTATTTCAAACATATACTTTGACCCCATTTTTGTGATTTAGTCTTTGGATTTATCCAATATAAAGTGGCCACTGTGCTGATTAGACTGTTTTACTGGAACTATAGGATAGATTAAACATTATTTGTGGTAGAATTCTTGCTGTGTATCAGCTGAACCAAATGAAGTTGTCTGGTATTCACCATCCTGTTTTTTTTTGTTGTTGTTGTTTGTTTGTTTCTGTGACCCTACTATTTTTTTAATATATTTTTTTCTGGCTATTTGTTCCATGTCATTTGCAGTAATCTGAGTTCATTTGTTCAGCTTTTGGCATACTATCCTAATATAGTCAGCTGCTGCAATGAATATGCGGAATTTCTGCAATCTGACTAAATATCAATAGGCTATTGAACTTTTATATTATGCATACTTGTAATCAAGTCAACTGCTTGAGAATTTGCACATCTATGCATTTAGATGTGGAAAAAATAGTCTGTTCATATAATTAAAGTCTATATCCTAATACTTATGCATAAAAGGGCCAAATTAAGGTTTTGCAGACAAGTTTAATTCCAGTACTTCCTCTTTGTTTAGTGCTTGACTTTGCAACCTGAATACCATTTGTTATAATGTCATTTTTTAAAAAATTCATAATATCCACAGAAAACTGAGATAAAGAATGGTCAGTGGTCACAGTTGATGTTTTCCTCATTAATAAGGCACATACGCTATTAAAATAGCAGAGGGAAGTAACGGAGGGGAAGCAAAAGCTACTGAGTTTTCTCTATTAGCATGAGCTTTGTGTCAGGACAGGAACTCTGAAGGGCCAACAGAGGGGCCTAAGGAGAGGAGGAGGCAGCACCAGGAGGTGCTGAGAATCTACAGTTAGAGGAAAGTGGGGTCTGAAGAGGCCAGAGCCTGGGTAGAGAGACAGGTAAAGGCAGAGGGAAAACAGCATCACTCAAAAGGTTAGCTAGGTCAGTTGTATTCTAATTCATGCTCTGGTACTGGCCTGTGTTACTTTTCATGGTTGCTCTTCATTTGATTTTAATTGCGAGCCCCTGAGTACAAGGACTATTTCATGCAGTGTGTTTGGTGCCTTGGAACATCACGACAAAATCATGTCTAAGATCAGAATGGTAATTGTGTGGCAATTGGGCCATTTCAAAAAGAAATTTCAAGTTGCAGAAATAAGAAAAATAAAAGAGAAGTTTAAGGGACTTGGCTTTTGGATATATATCATTGGTTGCTAACACTATCCTGGCAGTTACTTCGATGTTTTTTCACCAACAGGTTTTTGCTGGTGTTTGCTGAATGTGTAATCTAATGTGGTGTGTCTAATGTGTAGTCCACCTCTAATGACCACTGTGGTAGCACAACCCACGAGAAAAACTTATTTTGCATGCTTACTTTATATTAACCGTAGCATAAGTAATTGTTAAAACAAATGCATCACTACTGAATGTGTCATATGTTTCCAGCCTAGAGAAGAAACTTCCTAAACTTCTCCTGTTATTCCTGTCCCCACTTACACTTCTCAATTCTGTCAGTATACTAAACTTCACCAGAAAGGAAGGTTATTGTTATCATTATTGCCTCTTTGCCTTTCTTCATATATTCACGGCTTGTCTGAGTTTTCTCCATCTTCTGTACCTTCTCTAAAATACCAGCCAATTCTTTCTTTTAAAATGTCCTGGATGTTTACCAGTGTCATAGCTCCTATGTGTCTACTTCCTCAGTTCCTAAAATCTACTCTCTTTCAACCTTGATTAAACCATTGCAGGTGTCTGGAAAAAAAGAAAGTTTTAAGTGTTCAGTAAAATCATGATCCAGGATGACTACCTATTGCATGTCTTCTTGCCATGAACCTCCTGTTTCATTCATGAAGGCCCAACTGAAAAAGCATCAACTAAGGGCTGTCAATAACCAAACTCCTATCTGAGCAGAATATGCAGGGATCCCATGTATCACCAACCTGTGGCACTGCAGCTCTGTAGGTACAGGCACCTACCAGTTTGGATGGAAGGTCAAAACCAGGGTAACTTATCAGAAATAAGCAATTCTTATCAGCTACAGCATCATTTGACTTGACTAGCATTAGCATCTATTCGTGGTTACTTGCATCATCTGTTCTACTGTTTCCTTTCTTCCAGGGTGATAGCCTCTATTTAAATTGCTTGAGTTCAGGAAGGTGTGATCAGTTCCTCTCTGGTGTCTGACACTTTCGGGCTCTTCCCCTTATTTCATGCTCTACTTTGTTTTCTAATTCAGCTCTGCAATGAGGAGCCACTTCCTCCTTGTAATAGAGAAGCAGTAATGATAATTGTCTTTTGCAAAGCAATTCAAGGTAACTAATCAGAATAATGATAGCAGCAGCTGTGACTTCTAATGAAGTTAGAAACTGTCAACTTGATGGTAATCATTGTCTTAAAAAAAAAAAAAAAAAAAAAATTTGGTCTGATAAATTATCATAATCACGGTACAATGGACCCATACTTCTTTGCCACTTTTGGGGAGATGCATAGGAATTCACTCATCCTCTGGTTGTTGTATCAAAAGGCTTATATTTAATAACTGTACAATTGTGCTTGCTGTCTGAAGCCTCTGCACTAAAATGCCATCCATAAAGAACTGGATCACGTGTTCTGCCAAATGCACTGTGCTAGATAGTTTCAACAACTCTCACCCTTAGAGACTCCCAGGAAATAATGCAATACTTTCAGCCTAATGACTTCAAACACAATGAGGATCTAACTAATTTAGGGCACGCATGGAAGGAGACAAAGCAACAGTTTTTGTAACTGGAATAACTAACAGGTGAGGTGAGAATGAAAACAGGTGGACTGAAAAAAAAAAAAATTACAAAACTTGGAAAGCTGTATGTATTTCCATTATGGCTTTTAAGGTAGTATAATGTTGATAGTATCAAAGGGTTGACAGTATCAATGTACTGAAGTTGAAAGTATTGAAGCAAAGGTGTCTCCAAAACTGTCAGAGTCCAATTTTAAGCTTAGATCTTGGACCACTTGTTAACTTTGGTATACTTTAAGAGCTGTCCCCATGTGTTATCAGTCAGCTTTGCTGTGCCTCATGAGAACCAAAGAAGTTGTGTGAAATGTGACCTAGTTGCAGTTTGGAAATGGTGATGGTGATTTCTCCCAAACACTGGAACAGGCACTGGGACCTCAGCAGGAATCCCAAACACTGTAGTCTCAGAATAAAATACTTCACCAGCAAAGCTGCACTGAAAGTTTTTCCAGGGTCATCAGAACACTGTTGAGAATTGCTGAGAACTCTTGCTATTTCTCTTTCTGTCTTTTATCATCCCTGGAAGCCCTAGTTGTATGGAGCCTGGTTCTGCTGGTGTCAAGGAAGTGGAAATTCAATTATTTTTATTTTTTATTTTTTAACATGCATTGCTAGATGTCTCTAGCTTGGAACCCAGTTTGCCATAAACATGCTTCATCCATGGGTTATGAACTGACTGCTGCCCTTCTGAATGATGCAGCACAGGATTCTCTTGTAAACACACACACATAGACATTTGCTTGCTTATTGGAGGCTCAAGTTTGTGCACTGCCTTGTGACAATTAATTTTCTTTGAAATCCTAAATGAGGCTGTTTCCAGTGTAAACAATCTGTCTTTAGCTGGCGGTACATACAAGGATGCTTTGAGGAAGTTCCTACTGCTCTTGCAATAGCATGCTGAGAGTATTTTGTTCTGTCCCCAACAGATTTTATTATTATTTCTGTAAATATTTGCTCTAAGGAATAACAAACAAAGTTCTGGAAGACCGTAAGAACACTATTCAAAATCATGGTTAATATTCAAGGAATGTCCTCTTGAGGCACTATCAAATCTCCCCCGGATTCTTTTTCTTTATACCACAATTATGTGTGAATCTGAATTCTAATTCTGTTTCTGTATCAAAAAACATAAGTGTACAAATCTCTGTAAGCATGCCTCTATTTTTTGTATGGCAGCTCAAAGGACTAAATGCTGTTAGCCGTCACATGTGAACAGAAGAAAGCACTTTTCCTTGAAAAGTGTACAACTTTCATCATTGAAGATAAACAGTAAGCAAGAGATTATCTCCATTTTCAAACTGAGGAAAGAGAAGCAGCTTGTCTATTGCTACACTAGTAATCTGGTGTGGGAGCCAAAATTCAGTCTTATGTCCTCCAACGGTCATGTGCTTGCATTAGGATACTTTTTATCTGTAACAGGCACATTGTTTAAGTGAAAAAATATTCGAATTCATTCTGTTCAGCTACTCCAAAGCACATCACAATAATCTATAACTTAAAGTTTCTTTGATTTATACTTAGCTTTAACATTTATTTATTTATTTATTTATTTATTTTTAATACTATGAATAGGCTTATAGCACAAATCTGTTTGCAAAATTGAAATTTTAACCATAAAGCAAAAAGAGGTCTCAGGGTTATAACATGAAAGAACATCGGTGCTTGAATTTCAAAATCCTGAACTAGGCAGTCTTCAACATGCACATCTTGGAAGTTAGATTCTAATAATTTTCAAAATACTGTTTGACTTGTTAGGGTGCAACTTTTAAAGACCATGTTTTCAAACTTATTTAATTGCAATTACTGTGGTTAGAAATTCATTTCAAGTCTTTAATGAAAGCTGAAATTCCCATGTAATCACTTAGCTTCAGTAGCGGAGCTTTAGGAATTATACCATAAATGCAAAATTCATGATATCCCATGAAGTCTAGTAAGGCTTGGGAATTAATCAGATTGCTGATAGATCAAGATCGCTGATAAATCAATTTCTAGTGCTTAATCTTATCTTTGTTTATAGCTTTGCTGGGAGAAGCTCACCTCAATGGCAGGGCAGAAGAAACTTCATTGCTCTCTGAGGAACTGTTTCTACTTATGTGAAACCTAATGCAATGCTCGGCTCCCTCCTGACTTTCTCTTTGAAACAAGTTGAGCTCCATCTAAGTTCACTGCAATATGTCCCTCTGAGGTCTCTGAATTCTTTCTGTCCATTATGCAACTGCTCCTGTCTAGGCAGTTGTGAAGCCCTGCTGGGGAGCAGTAAGAAAAAGGATTTTGGTAGCATAAATGGGCCTCTCTACCACTAACATCTGTGATTCTCATTTTATCGTCTTCTCTCTTCAATACTTATAGCAGCTTCCTAATTATAGCACTGCTGTTAGGATGAAGGTTGTTTAAGTATTCTGACATCTTCCCAAGTCTAGCGAATAGATTTAATAACTAGACAATGGGATTTTTTTATTCCTGCCCACTCGCATCCCCTTCACTGACTGTTGCTTGTGATTCTATTATTATCTGGCATATACTAACAATGTTCTTCCTTTCAAAGGATTTTGAGGCATACAGCAAAATATCAGGAATAATTCAAATGAATATGCGAAAGGCAAAAAGAAAGGACAATGGACCTTATGTTCATTTCACCACATAAACAATCCCCAAATGCCTTATGTATTAACATACCATTCTCTAGTAACATAACAATTTTACATGTCCATATTCAAAGCTAGAATTATTCTCTTCTTTGCTGTTATTCCTACACAGAAATTAAATTGAGATGAGTAAGTGCTGTGGGTAAGTAAGTACTGTGCTAGTGAATTCAAATGTTTTTGAATATCTGCTATGTGAATTCCACTGATGTGACTTTTCATCTACTTACAGTGCTTATTTGAATATTTTCTAACTTAGATTTCGAGACTAGTAAAAAGAATATACTGTGTGTACTACATACATATTAAACATCAATTTCTGTGATCCACATTTTATTTGAGAAGGTAATATTCCGTAAGGCTTCCCAAAATATCACAGATGAAAGCAACCACATAAACTCTACTTAATATTGTTTTGGTTGATTAGAAGCGGCTGTGCTTTATAACATAGCTTATGCATTGGAGCAAAGGGATGGATTTTTATGGGTCTACATGTTGCTGTTGTCCTCCATGGTGTCACCTAGTCATCAACAACGTAATCTCTGGAATTGAATCGATACAGGGAAGTTGTGCTCTCAGTCACATCTGGTATGTAATTCCTCCATGTGTCAGTCAGAGGAAAATTAAGTAAACTCTGAAAGTAGGAGTATTTTATTTTTTTTTTTTTGAATACTGCTTTAGCTAAAAATATCATGCAATATAACTCACAAGTAGGAAAATAAAAGAATTAATTTAAAAAATCTGCATCCTCCCTCTATTGTGCAGACAGTTGGCTAAAATATGAGATACAAAGCATAAAGGTTTTCTGAATCAAGTTTTATCCTTATTTTAAGTTTACAAAACTCTTTTCTGATTGCACAGACCTAAAACTAGGATTTTAGGATGGAAATTATGGGAAAGACCAGGGGTGAAAAGTAAAATTTACCTTCAACCTTCAAACACCTGACTCATACATGTATCTTCTGTATCATTTTCAACAAGCTAGCTTGAAATTAAGAATCACAGTATGCGGATCAAATAAATCCAAACATGAAAAAATATATATATGCACAAGAAAGACTATTGTGACTGAAATCAAATGAAAGAACCTTCTGCACAACAGAAGGGCTGCTAAGTGATGCTCTTATCTTTTAACTGCTGTTTCTAGAGCCTAAGTTTTCTTTGACTAAGCCTGTCTGAAGGACAGAGGATTATGTTGTGCTTCTCTGTCTGCTTGTGCGAGTATGTGGTTCTCTTCTGTTGAGTCTAAAAGAGGAACTTTTCTCCATCCTGACATAACCTTTTGTCAAAAAGAGGTCTCTGAATGAGCTTCCTGAACTTGTGACCAGTTACTAGATGCAAGTAAACAAATTTAATTGAATTTCTAATCATTTGTACATTGACATTTCAGTAGAAGTCAAATAATTTCTTGAGTTTGAATCATTCTAGACTAGGTACCATCAAAAGAGATGCTTCTTCTGACAGTGAAAATGCTAGCAGACTGCTAATGTGTTCTGTTCCTTGTTTATATCAACAAGTTTAAAAGGGTATACCATTATCAGGACTTATTGATCAATAGAATGGAAGGCCCTGATTGAATTCCTATAGAATTCATTGGTGGGAGATTTTTGTAAAGCTTAGAGGAAACTCGCACTGAGAAATTTCTTTATGCAAGTTCTGTAGCTTACTTGATCATTCCCACACGTATGTTCAATATGCTAATTAATCATCATTTCAAAATATTTTATCCTTGGCAATTGAAAGATATTACTTTGTATTCTAAATGGGATATATCATCCCCTAGAAGATGCACTGAATTCATGAAATTGATTGTGGAATGCTTAGGAGTTAATATACAGCAGTTTTAAATGTATGTTCTCTTAAATTGTGCTCAAAAGAGCCTGTGTGGGAAAAAATCTAGACTCTTTCCAAGCCTGGATGTTAATTATCTACATAATGCTAGTAAGATTAGTTACAGTACCACTGGCAATTCAACATCTGAAGCTGACATTAATGGATTGGCAGAGAGGTGTGGGTATACTCTCAGGCTTATTAGAAAAGGAATATATTTCAGAGTGGAGGAGCCACTCCAGAGCAGGATGGAGCAGCTAATGGGTAATTGAAAGAAAAATAGTTCTTGATTTGTTTCCCTGAATGCAAGAGAAGCACCAGTAAAATCAGAAGGAAGGTTAAGGAGATTCTCCATCCTTCATTGGTTGTGGGAGGAAACAGTGATGAAAGATGAGGATAAGGCTGAAGTACTTAATGCCTTTGCCTCAATCTTTATTAGGAAGGTCAGCTGTTCTCAGGGTACCCAGTGCCCTGAGTTGGAAGACTGATAGGGAGAAAGATTAAGTTCCTACAACAAAATGGGAAACTGGAAGTGACCTACTACATCGTTTGAGCATTCAGAAGTCTATGTGGCCAGATGGGATTCAACCAAAGTCACCGAAGGAGCTGGTGGAAGTGCTCGCTAAATCACTTTCAATAATTTAACAGTGGTCCTGGCTAACCTTGGAGGTCCCAGTTGATTGGAGGTTGGTGAGCATGACTCCAATCTATAAGAAGGGCAGGAAGAAGGATCCAGGGAATGAGAGGACTGTTAGTTTGACCTTGGTACTAGGGAAGGTTATAGAGCAGATCATTTCAAATGTCATCACACGACACATACAGGACAATCCAGTGATCAGATGCAGTCCGTATGGATTTGTTAAAGGCCAGTCTTTCCTGATTAACCTTATCTTCTTTTATGACAAGGTGACCTTCTTAGTGAGAGAGGCTGTGGCTGTTGTTTGCCTGGATTTCAGTAAAGCATTTGACATCTCCCATGGAATTCTCCTGGAGAAAATGGCTGCTCATGGCTTAGACAGGTGTGCAGTTCAGTGAGTGAAGAACTGGCTGGGTGGCCTGGCTCAGGGTGACATAATGAATGGAGTTCAGTCCAGTTGGGGCTGGTTACCAGTGGTGTTCCCCAGGGGGTCACTACTGGGGCCCATTTGGCTTAACATTTTTATCAGTGATCTCAACGAGGGGGTTGAGTGCACCCTCAGTAAGTGAGCAGACAATACCAAGTTAGGCAGGACTGTTGATCTGGTTGAGAGTAGGATGCTTTGCAGAAGAATCTGGAAAGATTGGACCGATAAGCTACATCCAATTGTAAGGCATTCAGCAAAGGTGAGTGCTGGGTGCTGCACCTGGGTCATAACAACCCCATTAAGTGGTTTAGGCTTGGGGAAGGGTGGTTGGAAATCTGCCCAGCAGAACAGGACCTGAGAGTGCTGGCTGACAGCTGGATGAATGTGAGCAATCCGCCTGCCCAGGTGGCCAAGAAAGCCAATGGCATCCTGGCCTGCATCAGCAATAGTGTGGCCAGAAGAGCTAGGAAACTGATTTTCCTTCTGTGCTCAACAGGTTTGTGCCCCTCACTACAAGAAATATATTGAGTTGCTTGAGTGTGTGTGGAAAAGAGCAACAGAGCAGGTGAAGGGATTAGAAAAACAATTGTTATCTGATTTGAATTGTTATCTAATTGAGTGGCTAAGGTGGAACTGGGGTTGCTTGGTCTGCAGAAGAGGAAGCTGTGGGGAGACCTCATCACTCTACAACTACCTGAAAGGAGGCTGTAGTGAGGAGGGGGTTGCTCTCTTTTCTGAGGTGACAAGCAATAGAACTTGAGGAAGCAGTCTCAAGTTGCACCAGGGGATGTTTAGAATGAATGTTAGGAAGAGTTTCTTCATGGAAAGGGTGGTTAGGTATTGGAACAGGCTGCCTATGGGGAAAATGTCCCCATCCTCTCTGATGTTTAAGAGATGTGTGAGCATGTCACCAAGCAACATGGTTTAGTGATGGAACTTGGTGATGTTGAAGGTTTTTTCCAACCTAGATGACTCTCTGATTCTAAGCCCATTCACTGAGTGCCTGTTAATTTTTTTTGCTTATTTTTCTAAGTCTATAAACATTAATGTAAGTTATTCTCTCTCTCTTCTTCCCTTTGTATGTATGAAAGGACTGAACCTCTGTTTTTGAAGGAGAAATTGATGAATTTTCTGCAGCCAGAGGCATTTTCAGGGCAAATTTTCCATGGTATAATCAGAAAAGTTGCAGACACCAGGATTAGAAGTATCGTATTCAGACGCAGCATAGCCTATTTCATATTCATTTGCTGTTTTTGATATGTTATCTTCTGGAGATAATTTAGCATTTTGCTGTTTCTTATTATGACAGTGAGTAGTGTATTCCAATCTTCCAGACACTTTAAAGGGTTGTAGTTTTCAGCAGCTGTCTAGAGTAATCACTTAAAACACTAGTTCTGATGTCTGCACGTGACCCATACTCTTTGGTGGCTTTATGCCTTGTAACTTCAACCTAGACTGCAGCATAATAGCAATTCCTCTTTGCTTTTACAGCTTTGTTGAGGGTATGTACCTCCTGCCCCTTCTTTTTGCAGAGC
The DNA here is from genome assembly GCA_011076525.1 of Nettapus auritus. Lineage (NCBI taxonomy): Eukaryota > Metazoa > Chordata > Aves > Anseriformes > Anatidae > Nettapus > Nettapus auritus. The sequence goes on along the minus strand of CM021776.1, from coordinate 5,031,592 downwards.
TCAATAAAATCTGCTTTCCATCTTTCCATTCTTCTTTGTCATCCTTTGGCTTAATTGAAAATTTTTATAAGGCCATGCTCTTTTTATACAATTCTGAAACAACCCTATAAAAAGAAATTAATTCACTTGGATGTGTACCTAATAATGATATTAAAACCTTTCTGCTGTGGTGGGCTTCTGGTTCTAATTTGCACTGTTATTAGGAGAAGACCTAACCTAAACATACAAGTCATTTTCTCTCCTGCGATAGTAACTCAGCATGATTGGAAACGAAACTAAATTCTCCTTGAGTGTTTGTTTCTGTAAAATGTCTCAGTATTACATTGTAGAAATATACCTAGGAAATTATTAAGCTATCATCTTTGATCACGCTTATGAACTAGTTTATTTAACTATTTCTTTTAAACTTAAGATTTGAAAAAGTCATTTTTTTCTAAGCATTATCCAGCTGATGCAGATAACCCATTTTTAATTTTTTTTGAAGGTTTTAAAATGAAAAATTGTATATATCCTGTCCTTCCCCTATCTTCCCTCAAGTATAACCAAACTACATATTTCCAACAGAGTGGAAATTGTACAGGGGAATAAAACTACAAAAACTACAGTTACAGGGGATAGGGACTGTTTGCTCAGATTGTGCTTGTGAAGTGGTTCCTGCTTTGCATTCTTTTTTCTTTCTCCATCACCTGTACTGATCTGAAATCATTCCTTATTATTTGGAATTCATCCTTCAACAAATGGCAGTGTGATTAACAAGAAAACAAAACCTCAGATATCACTCTCTCCCATGTTTCAATAGTTTCTGTAGTTATAGAGGAACTACATGTGAGAAATTTCTGGAACGTGTTGGAGCAGAATAGTCTCTTATAAAAACACACCAGTAGATACTCTGTGAGTAACAGGCTTTACCTTTTCACCTTAGTGCACTGCATTAGGCATGGAAAAATGAGAAGCATGTACCTCAGTTCAGACAAATTTCTCACATAGCTTTTGATTAAATTGTTACTTTTTGAGAGAATTTTTAGTCCTTGTGCATGATTTCAGCTGCGAGACTTCATTCTTTAAATTACCTACCAGTTTACTGCAGAATGTCATGCCAACATCTTGAATAGGTTTTGAACTACACAAATACCTGCAACGCTCTGTTGTTGAACAGTACCACATTTGATACCTCGTGCTGTAGCCTTGCTTTAATGCTGTGCTAGTGGAAAGCAAAGGAACTGTTACAAAGTGAATGGAAAATATTTAACACTTGGTCTTGATGATCTGGGAGTTCTTTTCCAACCTAAATAATTCTATGGCTCTATGCTTTGATGAAAAGCATTAGGCTTCCACCGCCATTATGAGAGCAGAGCCATGTCCAGCTGAACCACCATTCAAAAGATTATTTTATTGAGGAAAAAGCAGACAAAATCTGCAAGTGTGGTCTTAAGAGATATGCAGGGCAAAGTGCTTCTGTCAAATCTGGTGTGAGTTTGAGCACTGGAATGTCCCAGGTTCATTCCTGTACTGCCTTCTTGATACCCACACTCTGCTAATGCTCAAATCCCTTGGCCATCAGTGTGATATTATTCGAACTGTGAATGATCTAGCAATGGGCAAAGCTACTTCTCTGGAATTCAGTACTGAAATATATTTTGTCTTTGGTACTAGATCAAAAGAAAATTGTATGGCTGCATGAGCATCTTGGCTGTTTCAAAATCTTAGATTTTTACACTTGGTGTCTCAGTCTTTTCCAAAAAATCAGGGTTACTCTTATTTTGCCAGATAGCAGATTTAGTGTGTATTTTGTTTGTTGAAAATCTGTTGTAGATAACAGAACAAAATCTCTTGAGTTGACTATTTCTAGAATGCATGAGGTTCAGCACAGATAGGGAGCTTTCTTTTGTCTATCATTGTGCTTCAGCAACTCTCCTAGATTTTTTTCTGCTTTTGGTTTGTCTCTATACTGCTGCTTGAGGGAAGGGTTTGCTCACAAACATCATTGACGTGTTCTTCATTTGGATGACAGCTTGAGCTATTCTGCAACACTTATAGGATCAAAAGCAGGATGCAGAACAGCTTGACTAAATCAACAGAAAGTATACTGAATAAAATACACTAATCAGCTATACCTGCATGCAATTTTAAAGCAATAAGCTTTTTTTCTGCATAAGTTTTCCAGTCATCTAGATTGAATTATGCATATGAAGTCTTTTTCTACTTACATTTAAATGGATGCAAAAGGAAAACTAACTTAGCAACCAGAAAAATATCCACTTTCATTTTGCTTTTGAGACCCTTGTAAATTTTTTTCTAAAACTGCCATACAACTGAGGCCTGCTGAGAAAAGTGTTTTCTTCTGTATTAATTTCCAGTGTCCTATCTGTGTTGAGCTTTTAAACAAAGCAAAGGAAAATATAAGAAAAAAGAAAATAAAAATGCCACCATTAACTCAATTACTGAGATGCATAATGGGATGTGACAGTGTTAAAGGACATAATGGAGTTTTGTGAATAAAGTATTCAGGTACTGAGGCTAAAGAGGAAATATATTCCTGTTCTCTCACATCATGTATACATAGTAACTTCTTCTCAGACATCTTGCTGTATATTACACATTGGCTTATACTTATCTGTCCTAGCTTTGAGCCATTACATCCAGGAAATTACCAGACTGCAGTGGGCTTCATTACCTCTCAAGTTCCATTAGGTACTAGAACAAGAGGTGAGATAGCAGTCCCTTGTGGTAGGTGTCAGAAGGCTGGGCACATTTGTTTTTAGAAATCCTTTGGCCCAAATATTCCACTGACTTTATTTCACCACCTAAATATTGGGATTCACTTCTATCTAAATAAATATGGTGTGCAATTCATATGTTCTGATTGCATGGAGAGTTATTTGATTGTTTGAATAAGAACACCTTACTGTTGATGTAACTTTCAAGTTCTGGCTGTTTGCTGCTGAAGTTCCAGTTCTGTCTGAAGTACAAGTGGTGTGTTTTAGAAAAGGGAACCAACACTTTTACCTTTCATATCTTTTGCTTAGAGTATCTGAAGTTTGTCCTTTGTAAAACAGGTAACATAATAGAAACATTAAAGAATTTGCAATAACAACCAAACCAAAGAGGTGACAGAAATCTGCACATGCTTCCAGTTTAACACCAAAGCACCCTCATAACATGAGCGGTAACAGTGCTGACTTGGTCTGAAATTCAAGCTCAAAATATTGAGTGTAAAAAAGGCAGTGGGCTCTGATTTCATTCCCTGAAAGTGTTACTCTAGCTTAAATTGATATGTTCAGCAGAAAGATTTGATTGGTATATTGAATTTTCATTTTCCATCTGCCAAACACCAATGTGGAAAACTAATGATGAGGAAAACTGCCTACCATACTTTCCCATTATCGGCCACTGCCATGTTTCAGGTCTTAGGAAAGACTGTTTGTTTGTAACTTCTGTATCAGCCCAATGTACTAACCCAACAGCAGCTGTATGGACCTTATTGGGCCTGTTTCGTTGTTGTGCTACAACTTCTGCATGCACTGGTACAAGTTATGATGATAATGTGATGCCAGTGTTTTTTCAGAGACAAATAGCTTCAGAAAATGCCAAGAAATTAAAAAAAAAAAAAAAAAAAAAAAAAAAAAAAAATCATTTAGTCATTTAGTCATCAGTTCTCACTTACAGATGCAGCTATATCAAACCCCAGTGACAGAATGTGATGCTAAGTGTGGTGGTCATGGTTTTTAACTTCACAGTAGCCACAGATGAGAAAAACAAACCTGGTTTCTTAATGTTCAGCATATCTGCTGCTGTATTTTAGCTACATCGTGATGACACAAGGCTAGGGTCATCTGTGGACACACTTGAGGGTAAGAGTTTTCTAAATTTGCTTTAATTTGTTTTAGGAAGGAGTATAATCCAGTTTAAATAGAACTTTCACTCAGGAGGTATCTACACTGAGCAGGTTTCAGCTTGGATGGACATTTCTTTGCTCATCTGGCCTTCCTTCCTTCCTGTCAATTCCTGCAAATGTATCTGTAACTTGCTGTGCCTCGGTAGTGATTCCCAAGATGAGGAGAATTAGAGAATTACGTTGCTAGTAGAAAATTGAGACACAAATGCCTTTGGGCACAGAAATAATCTGCCAAAACCAAGTTAAGAGTTTGTCTTAGAGTTTAATGAGACTTGACTAGGAAAATGTCATTTTTTGATACTTTCAGAGTGATTCCGTGCATGTGAAACCCCTGAAAATTTGTTCTTCCCGGACTATATTGGACAATAAAGTGCATATAAGAGATGCTGAGCTTGAGGGAGATCTGGACGCTACACTTAGTTCTAGTCCGATCATTTTTTAAAAACAAATAGGAATACAGTTCAAATGTGTGGCTCTTTTTCTGAAGTCGGTTTGCCTCACAGTAGGGCCATAATCCATCAGTCTAACCACCGACTACATCTATGTTCCTAAGAGTTTGTCCTGGGAGAACACATTCATTCAGCTCTCTGAAGCAGCTCATGTCCAGCTTCAGGAACAGCCTTTTCTTCATCTCCAAACCAACAGAGCAAACTGACAGTCCTAATCTGGAGGGCTGGTTGCCCCCTGCAAGAGGTGATAGCTTTCCTCCTCCTGATTGCGGCATTGTAGTACTGTGTGTGATGACCACCTTACTGCTACCCTGTACTTTGCAAATTGCTTTATTATAATTGCCAGAAGTAGATGGGAAGACAGCAGCAGTGGATACAGTGCTGATTACAAACTCCTACAAGCTCTGGCGTGGAATATATTTTGGAGCCCAAAGCAGCTACAAGAGCCTGTCTTTCCTGAACCACCTAAGGCAGAGCTTGCCAACACAGGCACATCTAGGCGGGCTGGGAGGCAGACGCAAACACTGCTCTAACTGCAGTCTGAGTTGCTGCTGTTAGCGTGGCGTCAAGCCAAGCTCATTAGACTTGCCAAGCATCAGGCTTATTAGCTCCAGCCCTGTACTGTGCTAATGCAATTGCACCGCTTTTACATCTGGAATCCTGTGGCTCCACACTGAAGTGGCGTGTTGGACTCCCTCCTCACAAAAAGCAGGGTAGGTGCAACAGGAGAGGAGTTTCTGACTGGATAAGGAGAAGCAGTTTGGGAGAGAAGGGCTTTGACTTGGGCAGTCTCGTGTGGAATCGCTGCATGTTCTGGAGGCCTTAGCAGCTGCTGGGCAGATTTCAGCACCGACAACCATGGCAGAGCAGCCTAACACACCAAAGGCAAAGCTTATTTATTTGGTTACTGTTGGAGGTGAACGTGCCAAGCTCATGCAGCTCTGTTCTTTGCCTTGATCTCAAATCATTTTTTTATTTTCAACACTTTGCCCATATTCATGCTTAGAGTAAGTTAAGGATATTTTGTTTTAACAATGGCTGTGTAATATGCTTCAATTCATAAACATTCAGAGTTTCATCTTCAACACTAGGAAAGTATTACATTAAATTGTCCTCATCTCTGATTGAGTTTAATGTTTTTAGTCTATCAGTGTTTCACAGACAACCCAAATGTCACATTCAGGCATGATTTACATATTCATGAAATAATTTGTATTCAGAAGCATTGTTTAATGTTTTCTGGACAGTTTTTCATACTAATAAGTGTTTAACTCAAGAGACTATGCAGGTAGTCTGAAAAGGAAAGCTACCATAATTTTAGCAAAATATTACTGGAGTCCAAAATAAACGAGCTCTGAGTCATTGCATTTCTTTGCCTTATCAAACAAGCTGCTTGCACAGCAATGAAATATACTTTTACAATAAAATAATTGGAAATGACCTTATTTCTCAGAGGCATGGGTGTATTTTTTCTACTTCTTGACTGTAGATCAAATAGATATTGGACAGTTATTTTCAAGTATTAGCATAGTTCAAACTTAATTCTGATTTATACTAGTATTATTCTTGTATTAAAAGTGTGCACTTGTGCTCCTCTAGTGAATTAAATTTTGATTTTCATCTTATATAGTTGTCAATCAATAAACATGATTGGTAGCAAGTAGACTCTCTTTCTTGTCTTTGTAGTAAATACATTCTTGTCCTCATTTTTGTATGTTAAAAAGTGAGTGGAGTGCTCAGCTGGTAATCCAAGAGCCTGAAGTCCCATCTCTCCTCCATGGAGGCTGAGAGTTGTGACATACTAATGGATACTGCTCAGTATTATCCTGCTAACCAGCCAGTGCAGCCTGCTGGCTGCATCATCCAGAGCCCCAGTCGGTTTGCAGGGCATTGCTGGCCAGAGCTGACTGCATGTTCAGTTACTTACTCTTGCAGTCTTATTCCTGTTAATCTCCCACTGTGCAACTGTCTCAGCCAAAACCAACAGCCTCAACTCGGAAAATTAAGTAGTTCACCCATGTGTCTAATCTGTCTAGTCTTACACTGAGACATACTCAGAATTGTGTTCCACTGTGATGGGTCTGCACAAAGAAGAAAGTTTTTGCATGGCCTTTCTATGTCTTTCTACTACATACTTATAAAACTCCACAGTAATGTGGAAACACTAGTGCAAAATTGCATGTGTGACATATAACAGGTGGGCTCATTAGCAAAGCCCAGAGCTAGAACAAACAGCTCTACAATTTAAGAACTAGTGTTCATAAAACATAAGAGGCTAACTGATTGTGTTCTCCTATTTTAAGTTACATGAAGATGTTTCTGCAGGGACCTGTTCTTATTTTTCAGAAGTGTTCATGCACCTTCATTCATGTATGTTCATTTATACTGCCTCTGATGATGAGCTGCAGTGTTAAAGCCTACATGAACTGGTCTCAGATGTTCAGTAAAATCTACGGAGCAATGTGTGAGTCCAGCACATGAAGATTATATATATATACACATATATTACTGGAGTAAAGAGATTCTGTAAATATTTTTGCAGAGTAGCAATAGCTCCAGCTAGAACACTGGGCTGAGCATGATGAGATGATTTTCTAATATGTCCTTGGTGCATGATTTCTACTTCCTAAGGAACTCTTCAAATTAGATAGGTGCAAACACAAGGCAAAATCAGTTATTTTGCACCGATTCTGTTTTGAATTCCACTCCATCCTCAGCCTCCAGAAACAAAATAACTCTAGACCCAAGCCCCATAAAGTAATGGATATTTTTCCTTATGTTTCGTAAGGGATTTGTGGTTTTACTTTTTTTTTTTTTTTTTTTTTTTTTGGCTAATTTTTATCATGCATCAATGTGACATTTGGGTTGTGAAACACTGGTAGATTAAAACATTAAACTCAATCAAAGATGAGGACAATTTAATGTAGCACTTTCCTAGTGCTGAAGATGAAGCTCTGGGTGTTAATGGCTGTGTAATATGCTTTAATTCATAGTTAAAACAAAATATCCTTAACTCACTATAAGCATGAATATGGGCAAAGTTTTGAAAAGAAAAAATGATTTGAGATCAAGGCAAAGAACAGATCTGCATGGGCATGGCACGTTCATCTCCAACAGTAACCAAATAAATAAAATTTTACATTTTAATGTAAAAAAAAAAAAAAAAAACATCATTTCACAAATAGTAGCTCTTAATTGCATCACTTTTTTTCTGAAAAGTTGGGGAGGGAGTAGGCAGAAAGGGGAAGCATCTCCTTTGGAAGACTAGGAAGATATCTAGGAAGGTTCAGATGAGTGCTACAATGATGCTTGGGAACTGGTGCATTCCTTAGTGAAGAATGCACTGTTTTGTTTTGTTTTGTTTTGTTTTCCCTCTTTGCCAATGTGTGTTCAAGCCCCTGGGCTTTCTTGCATTGCCTAATAATTTTTCTGCACATCCACTTTAAAGAGAAAAGAAGAAAAACAGAACAATTAAAAACATAAATTGACACTCTTTGTTGTGACCCTGTCTAAAGGCACCCTCACTGTGCATTGCTAGTTTGTGTTTGGATCTCATGACAGGAACCCTACTCTCTCAGGAGATTTATTGTGCAGAACCTGAAGGTCACTGTGAAGTTTTATGGTTCCCTATATTTACGCTTTGCACAGTGTCTTTCAGGAGCTATTTCAGAAACAGAATAAGTATTTGCCTAGTACGGAAGTTGAGAAAGAGGTCTACGTGGATCCTTGGGAGTAAGCAGCTTATTCCCAAACCTGCCTGATGGAGAGTATGGGAATTGTTTTATCTGTCTGATGGAGCATGAGGGTTTTGTTTGTTTGTTTGTTTTTTGGTATTTTTTTGGTTGTGACTAGCAAGTAATTCCTATTATGGCTAATGTTTAAACGTAAAGAAACGGAATACTGCAGAAAAGCTAAAGGCCCCTGCTCACTGTTGTTCACTACAGAGGTGCTTTCACAGGTTCCCAGACAGAAGTCTTCCCTTGCAAGGTCTATAGGGAAATTCCTTGTCTGAGGCGTAATCTCAAACTGAAGTGTTCATAGAAGAGTCACTGGTAAATTAGATTAGGCTGGAATTGCTAAAATGGCTTTACAGATTGCACGATGTTGCCGAGTAACACAGAAGACTGGGAAATGTAATTTGGGACATAAGATGGGTGCCCACCTTGGAAAATACAAAGACCTGTTCCCTACAACACAGAGCTCTGCAGTGGTGTTTGCTGCTGTGGAGCTCTGAGCAGTTGGGCACGTCTCCTTTTGGGTTCACAAATGGACTTGACAAATTCATAGAGAAAATTTGCTGAGTGCCTGTGGAACGAACTGGTTTAAGGCACCCTTCAGTATCCACCAAACTGCTTTTAGGTGTCTGCCCTAAATAGACACAGGATTAAAGGGATCTTTGGTCCAATTCTGGGCAAAGCACATAAGGATATTTAGTGTGGGTATTGGTATATATGTAGGTCTGCCATGGGTTGCCATTGACATGGGAAAGGGATAGTCAGGACAAGAGGGCTCTTGATATATTCAAAAGGTCAGATTAGGCACTGGCGCAGCATAGATTTTGCCAAAATGACACATATTTATACATGTATATATATGATTAAATTCAGCCACCTTCAGCAGCAAGAATTCAATTTACATTTGCAATTACATCAATTTAGCATGTAAATTAGATACCCTCTTTGCACACACACTCATAGACCTATTTTTTTCCTTGTGATTGGCAAAAAGTAGGGACCTCCTTTCAGAAGCAGGTTGGTGTTAGAGGAGGAACAAGCCAAAAGTAAAATATCCTAAAAGCTTTTTATTTGGTTGCCTTCCAAGCCACAACAGCTGCAGAGGTTGATTAGCTTCATGTGGTGTCAGTTGCATTTTTATCCAGTTTTATTCTGTTTGTTTTCTCCTCCAAACATTTGTCCTTGCTGAGCCTACAGCTGTGCATGCCCCATGCAAACCCACCACCGCAGATGTTTCCTCAGGAGAAAAAGAAGTCAGCTTCCCAGGAAGGGTGACCTCTGCCCTTCCCTGCCTCTTGCTCTCTGTCACCTTCACCGGGAGCTCACTAAGCTTTGCTCTGCAGAAAGCACAATTAAATGCTGACATCTCCATTGCACTCCCATCAGGTGAGTCCACTGTGGAAATTTATTTGGTGGCATATGGAATCAGATGGTGAGGCAGACGTTGTGACCGTAATACTGTAGCATTTGATACCCCTTTACAGTGAAAGTGTTGAAGGATACAGGTGTCATTTGGCCCAAATTGTAAGCTGCCTTCAAGATAGTTGTACCACGTGATAAAAAGCTGATACTGTCACCCTGAAGAAATGGTTAGAGCAGTTCCCTTTTTGTTGTAAGTCCCCTAGATGAGCCTAAAAGCTCTCAAATGTAAAGCTATGGTCTCCCTTATGCACCTCATTTGTGCTCCCCGTTGCAACCTCCAGCATGGCTGGGTAGGGGTATGAAAGTGGTAGGGGAGCTGAGTCAGAATGACGGTGTGCATACACAGTTATCCAATTTGCTCATGTTTTGATGGAGCTTGTAAAGTTTAATGTCCAAACAGCACAGCAGTTGTATAGAAGCAAGCTTGTCAGTCAAGTCGTCTATTTTTTTTTTTTTAATGTTATTTCATTTTAAAAGGGTAACTCTTCTACTCTTTCACATTGCTGCGCATTTCAGTTCATTCTACATTAAATGAAGTGACAGGCTGCTGCTTTAAAAAGTCGCATAATATTCTAATTTATTCTCCTTCCCCAGTCTGTCCTTCATAGTCACACCATGGATTTGTTCACCTCATCCTTTTTCTCTCTGACTATGAAATCCTGTAACTGCAGAACAGAGAGCAGGGCCTTATTCTCCACAGCGAGCACATATTTGAAAACATGGCTATTTAATCGGCCCTCCCTCACTGAACAAAAAAAATTATTTCAGATTTTGTTTCAGTGCAGAGAGCTTCACATTTTTACAGTTCTTTTGTCAACTGAGCTCCTCAGCACAACTCCCCCTCCACACTTATACTTAGATTCACCCACTGTTCTATTAACATCTCATTAGGCTGCACCCCAACAGGGGCTTTCTCCTTACTGCTCTAAGTGCAAACGTTTGGAGAACAATAACCAATATTTGCATAGTGCTACCGGTGCAGACATCTTAGATAAGAACTGTTCAGAGCAAGCAGTTGCGTCTACCTCATCCAGCTGAGGTGGCAGGAGAAAATTTGGTGGGCATGATTCAGGACTCAGGGGTGGTCTAAGGCTGTCTCAGAGCCTGATGCCAATAATTACCCTACTGGAAATAATGCCACTATATGTATTTAAGGGCCTTACTACACCAATATTAATTCATTTCCTTCCCCATTTCAACTTCACTTAGACTTAGCTATTGATTTTTAAAATGTTTACTGGATTTCCTCTAAATGTCCTAATGTTTCAGGCCATTAATAAACAGCAAATGCTCACTCTGGCCCGGCGAGCTTCTCACAGGCTTCTGTTACTGCTATGCAAACAAGACTGGGGAAAAGCGTCAGTCAGGGAACACAGCAGTACTAGCCTGTGGCAATGAAAGCGAGGACTACTGGAGCCCTGGAAGGACAAGCATGCTCTACAATTCTGTCTTGCTAAAGAAAGAAAAAAATCAGATATATCAAGCTATGCACACAATGCTGGCTTTGGTGTTTTCCATAAATTACTGTATTTCTGTATTTCCATTACTATGTGACAGCTTTTATTTATTTATTTATTTATTTATTTATTTATTTATTTATTTAAGACAGAACATGTCCTTGTATGGTATGCCCAAGCAGGATGGGATGAAGGAGCTTTCTTCTGTCTAATCTGCAGACAGAAGGAATAACTGCTTCCCAGAGCTCAAGGCAGCACAGAAAATTCTCTGATTATTTTTCGAGCTTTCTTAAAGGAAACTCCTTCCTCAGGAGGCACAACACATACTGAGGAGTAAATGCCTCTAGTTCGTCAGCAAGCAGCCTGCCTGAAGTCAAAGCACTGCCCCTTTTTCCCCTTTTCTCACACACACCTGCCTTTGCTGCTCCTGTACTGCCCATGAGCAGAGGTGCTGTAGCTGGGTGAGCTCTGAGCTGGCAATAGCCACTATCTGGGAATACCACAGACTCCAGTGCCCAGCAGGGGCCATAGGTTGAAGGAAGTGTTTTTCTTCTGGATGAGGACCTTTGGGTGCTTACTTAGCTTCCTCTAGCTCTTCCCCCTCATTACGGTAGACCAAACTGTTCTTAGCAGAGTAACTGCAGAAGCAAAGCAAATTGTAAAGCTGTTCAAGATGGCTTGGGCTTCTGGAGGGCAGTCTTTGAATTGTTCAGGACACTGGTAGGGAGGGTCCCTTGGGAGTCCATCACAGAGTCACAGAATCATCTAGGTTGGAATAGACCAAGATCACCTAGTCCAACCTCTGACCTAACACTAAAAAGTCCTCCACTACACCATATCACTAGGCTCTAAATTCAAATCCTAAAGGGCAGAGGGGTCTGGGAAGTCTGGATGTTCCTCAAGAAAGAAGTCTTATAGGAGCAGGAGCAGGCTGCCCTCGTGTGCCATTAGATGAACTGGCAGGGAAGACCAGCTGTCTGAACAGGGAATGTTTTTTTTTTAGTATCTGGGAGAAGAAGAGAGTTTATGACTGGTGGAAGAAGGGGCAGGCAACTTGGCAGAGTACAAGGAATCTGCCAGCATATGCAGAGAAAAAATCAGGAAGGCCAAAGCCCAGTACAAGCTCAAACTGGCCACTACAGTTAAGGATAAAAAAATGTTTTTATAGATATAATAGCAAGAGGAGGGCCAAAGAGAATCTCCATTCTTTACTGGACACAGGGGGGAAAGTGACTACTAAGGATACGGAAAAGGCTGAGGTTTTTAATGCCTTCTTTGCATCTGTCTTTACTAGTCAGACCACTTATTCTCTGGGTACTCAACCTCCACAGCTGGAAGTCTGGGACAGGGAGCAGAAGAACCTACCCACAGTTCAGGTAGAAACAGTTAGAGACTTGCTACTCCACCCGGACTGTCACAAGTCCATGGGGCCAGATGGGATCCACCTGAGGGTGCTGAGGGAGTTGGTGGATGTGATTGTTGGGCCACTTTCCATCGTCTATCAGGAGTCATGCTCATCCGGAGAGATCCTGGATGACTGGAGACTTGCTAATGTGACACCCATCTATAAGAAGGGTCGTAAGGAGGACCCAAAGAACTACAGGCCTGTCAGCCTGACCTCAGTGCCAGGAAAAGTGATGGAAAAGGTCATCTGAATGCAATCACACAGTATATGCAGGACCACTGGGGGATCAGGCCCAGTCAGCATGGGTTCATGAAAGGCAAGTCCTGCCGGACCAACCTCATCTCCTTCTGTGACCAGGTGACGAGCCTGGTGGATGAGGGAAAGGCTGTTGATGTAGTCTGCCTAGACTTCAGCAAGGCCTTTGACACGGTCTCCCACAGCATTCTCCTGGAGAAGCTGACAGCCCATGGCTTGGACAGGTACACTCTGTGTTGGGTTAAAAACTGGCTGCACAGCTGGGCCCAGAGAGTGATGGTGAACAGAGCGAAATCCTGCTGGTGACCTGTCACCAGTTGTGTTCCGGAGGGGTTGGTGTTGGGGCCCATTCTCCTTAGTATCTTTATTGATGACTTGGATGAGGGAATTGAGTGCACCCTCAGTAAGTTTGCAGTTGACACCAAGTGGGGGGGAAGTGTCAATCTGCCAGAGGGTGGGAAGGCTCTGCAGAGGGACCTGGACAGGATGGGTCGATTGGCAGAGGGCAATGGGATGAGATGCAACACGGCCAAGTGCTGGGTCCTGCACTTTGGCCACAACAGCCCCATGCAGTGTTACAGGCTTGGGGCAGAGTGGCTGGAAAACTGTGCAGAGGAAAAGGACCTGGGGGTGCTGGTTGATGCTCACCTGAACATGAGCCAGCAGCGGTGCCCAGATAGCCAAGAAGGGCAACGGCACCCTGGCTTGTATCAGGAATAGTGCAGCCAGCAGGACCAGGGAGGTGATTGTCCCCTTGTACTCTGCTCTGGTGAGGCTGTGCCTCGAGTGCTGTTTACAGCTTTGGGCCCCTCACTACCAGCAGGACATCGAGGCCCTGCAGCATGTCCAGAGAAGGGCAATGAAGCTGGGGAAGGGCCTGGAACACAAGTCCTGTGAGGAGCGGCTAAGGGAACTGGGGTTGTTTAGTCTGGAGCAGAGAAGGCTCAGGGGAGACCTCATTGCACTCTGCAACTACCTGAAAGGAGGTTGTGGAGAGCTGGGGCGTGGCCTCTTCTCACAGGTAACTAGAGATAGGACTAGAGGGAATGGCCTCAAGTTTTACCATGAAAAGTTTAGGTTAGAATTTAGAAGACATTTCTTAGAAAGAGTAGTCAGGCATTGGAATGGGTTGCTCAGGGAAGTGGTAAAGTCACCGTCCCTGGGGGTGTTCAAGGAAAGGTGGGACCTGCTGCTTAGGGACATGGTTTAGTGGGGGACATTGGTAGTAGGGGGATGGCTGGAACAAATGATCTTGGAGGGCTTTTCCAACCTTAATGATTCTGCAATTCTCTGATAATGACTGGTGTTGTCAGCTATAAGCAAAAGGTTACATGGAAATTGGATCTCTCATGAAAAAATTTAAATCTTTCTATTTTGGAGTTTCCTATTCTTAAGTCACTCACTGCCTATTAGATGTTAAGTTTTAAAAGATAAGTGGTTGTGAAGCCCTAATCAGGTAATTCTCAGAACACTTCATTAACCTACACACAGGAAGGTTTCTGTAGAATCAACCCCTAGGAAATATTTCCTTTGCCAACTCCTATGTAAAGGGCCACTGTCCCTACTGTAAATTTAACATGACTTACTTTCAAAGCTTTCACTGCTGCTGCCTGCCTTCTAAGCTCTTCTGGCTTTGCTTCCAGCTCTCTCCATCTTGCATCTTTAATGCTTAAGCTTCCCTAATTCTTTCCTCTGATATTCTGGCCTTCCTGGCAGTACTCATCTGCATGGGAGAGAAGCTGCCCCAAAGGCTCAGGAATCATAAAGAGCAGGCAATCCCTTAAAAGAGCAGGTTTTACTAAGGAGCTAACCTCATTGCTGTCAGGCAGGAGTCAGAGGTTTCCTTCCTCACATTACCTCTGAAATCACCAAAAGCAAATGCAATTAAAAAGTCAAAAGAACAGAAAAAGCTGAAGCAACAACATATTTTCACTGTAAACTGTCAGACATAAGGGTGTGTGGGCCTTCTGTCATACTACACCCCAAGAAGACAAGATCTTCTACCATGGAGGGGTGGGTCAAATGTTTCCTTCTTCAGCTTGACATTTTCATATAGTGATTAAGTCCTTGTCAGTTGTCCCTTTTCCTTGGTCACTTCTAACTGCTGAAAGTACTGTAAAAAGCTACAAAAAAAAAAAAAAAAAAAAAAAAAAAAAAAAAAAAAGGAAAAAAGATCTCCAATTCTGTCTCACATGGTTTTCAAATGCTTCAACTTTGATTCTTGCAATAACAATAGTTTATAATTATGGAGTTATTTCAGCCAAACACATTAGTCTGCATTAAATCCTCCAATCTCTTATAGGCCCTTAGGGGATGCCACAGACAATGTGTTTCATGGATGGGTAAACTGAAGCAGAGGAAAAGGAAAGCAAGCTGTACAGCTGAGATTATAATGCCAGTATCCTAGGTTCCTGCTCCTTTCTGTGACTTTCAATCTTTCACAGAGCATGAAGTAGATAGAGGAAAAAGCCCTGCCTTTCACACTTTTAGACGTAGTTTATATTTGCAATACTTAAGACTACAAACAACAGGGAAATGGGGGGCAAAATGTAATGAGAAGCAGAGGAGCTGGACACTGACTAAAATGATTTCAGCACCAGAAAACAAGAATATATCATTACTGCTTCATTCTGACGTTATTTGGCAACCCCCTTTCACCCTAATGTCACTGGAAATCACAGTCTAATTTGTCTACAGCACAGTGTTAGTTATAAAGAGCCCTATCTATGTTTTGCATGTTTCACTTCAGAATAGAACAGAGTTAACATTTATAGGCTTTGTGTAGCAGGGACTGCCTAGAGCACCAAAACTGCCTGCTATGTCCCCTCCCAATTAAAAGAAAAACGGATAGGTTTTACTATTCCTGTGTTCTTTTGCCTTTTCACTTGACTGAGCATTACTGGATGCCGTCTCTCTGTCAGTCACTTTTCATCTCATCCTTTTGCCTCTAGCCATTTTGGTCTAGAATTGATTTTCTCACCACTTTAAGCAGGGGCTGTGAGATCTGTATATCGGCACATTTCTTAGAGCTTTATGCAGCAGTGGCAGTGGGCTGCATCCTACATGCAGCTGCTGAATGTCTTTATTTCCCTCTTGAAGGCAACGGAAGTTACAGACATTCAATAATTTCAGCAGATGTTGAGAATTTTCCATAATCAAATCCATTTTTGGTGCTTCTAACAAATGTTTCCATGAATGTGTATGCGTATGTATGTATAAATACATACAAATGTGTGCAGGCTTGTGTGTATCTGCATTTAGATACACACATGTTTTCTGACTGGGAAATCTTGCTTTATAAGTAGTTTGTCTCTCAGCCATGGGGAAAATATTAAAAGCTCTCAGTCCTTTAAAGAAAACTTAACAAAACCAGTGGCTGCTGCGGTGGGATTTAAAGTGGTTTCAGCACTGCAAAGGAAAGTAGAAGATAGAAGGTAAAGGGCAGAAATAGACCAATATCCCTCCTCAGACTGAGTTAAATAGCCAAGGACACTACACCCTTACACTCCAAGCCAGGTTGCATCCATCCCTATGTAGAGATACAGGGATCTATTCACACAGAACCCTCAAAAGAAGTGGTCCTAGATAGGGTGAGGATTTTTTGCTTATGTCCACTACAAAATCATGTTGACTTACTCAAATATTTGAACTAAAGGAAATGAGCTAACCATTTTTTTCTCTATTTGAAATCTCACAAGAGTATGCACAGGTCCCAGCAGAGCGGAGTACCGTATATGAGAGTGGTTCTTCAAGGAAACAAAAGGGTGTGCACGCAGTCCAAAGTGGGTCAGAGCAGAAGCAACTCAGAGTAACAGAGAGCGCCTTACCTGGATATGCATTTCAGCAGGGCATGCCAAAGGTCCAGTCTTTATGCAGAGAGCACCCTTAGGAGGATATCCCCAGTCCTGCCTCTGTTATAACTTTAGCTTAGCAAATAAAGAGAAGGGAGAAAAACAAGCATGGATCACATCTTCCTGTTGTTACACACTGCAAACTGGTGTGTCAAACACAAGTAATCCTGAGAAAACCATAGGCGGGAGGAATCTATTTCTCCAATACATTGCAGTGATTTTTGCACTGACATACATTGTAACAAGAGTGGTGGCTGTGCCTTGAGCTTTCAAGATGTCTCATTCTTGCTGCCAGAAGCAGTTATGCCCCATTCCAGCTAAATGCTAATTCAGACCTCCTAGCTACAGCAAGAGTAGCAGAACGAGCAGCTCCTGGCTGGACTCCGGGTGTGTATGTATGAAACAGCATCTGTGCACCTGACTAAAACAGAGGTGGTGTGTGCATGCATGTATTTATTTATTTTTAATTTCACAAACATTTTGTGGAGCTTGTAAATATCAGCAACAGAGCAGGCAGGAATCTTTGCTATTCTGGTGCGAAAAGAACAATTTGAGTAGCTCTCAGATGTCACTTCTGCTTAATATTGGACTCCAGCCAGAACTGTTTGCTGTATTTGGCAGCTGATTTATCTGTGTACTCCAGTTTGACAGCACTCATCCAAGTTAGAACGTTTTCCCATGTATGTTCTAGATTAATTATTTTGGCATGCAATGGTATCCTTCAAGTGGTATGTGGGGTATTCTTTTATGAATGAGTTAAAATTTCTGTGGGCAGCTGGAGAGTCTTCCAGAGGGGATCATTTTTGTATATTGACTTCTCAAGGTACTGAGACTTAGCAACATCAAAGGAAAAGTATTACCATGTGTAGAGAAGGTTTGATGAACATATATTTCCCTTGATTTAGTGTCCTGTTCTTTAGTTTTACATGTAACCGTCTTCATTTATTTTGTTCACAGTTAATGGCACGTAGGGGTGAGCATTACACTGCTATTGCTGTGTAAACCTGGTCACTCTAATGACATCTTGCTGCTGTACATTAATTTAAAGCATCTCTTTGAATTGCGGAGCACAACAAACCGTCTCTTGCTGGTAGAGATCAGTAAAAATACAGTCTTCCTAGAATCAAACATGTTCACTGCAATGAAATTATCTTATGATGGTCGGTTCTAGTTATAATTATTCTGCTTACCGAATTCTTACGCTGACCTGAAGGTAGGAAGGACATATTTGGGAATAAAGTCTGATAAACAATGATAGAATGTGAAGGCTGCAGTTCAGAATGTTTTTACGCTTCCAACTGTTTCCTTGTGATAATCTCATTCAAAATGCATTTTCCAAAGAAAGCTATAACTTTGATATATATATTATATAAATTTTTTTCCCTTTCACTACAAACATGTAATTTATACTCCACAAGGCTGTTATTCAGCTGGAAAACATGAAATGTCCAAGTAGGCCATTCAAGTCCTGAAGAATTTTTTTAAACAGTTTTCCCTACTTACTATCCAAAGTCAGAATGCCTTCTGAATTCTGGGGAGAAAATTGTCTCCACACTGTAAGTCCACATGCATTGTCTCCCACAGTGTCAGTATTTTAAAATGTTTATTAAACAGATGTGTAGATACTGTAATAGTCCTAGAGCTTTTTTTTTTTTTTTTTTTTTTTTTTTTTAATAGTATACGTAAGCAAACTAAAATCTCTTATATCTTAGCACTATATAGAAAAAACTTGAGAGTTTAGGTGCAGCACCTTTTGCAGTTGGTTATGGCAATATTTTACTGAAATAAATTAATTAATAATTCTCTCAGCCAGACTGTTTAAGTAATATGTGTCTTGCTTAATTTTACAATATGGATGTTTCTATATGAGATAGTGAACCAAGTTATCTTTGCAAGGAATAGATTGTCTTTTTCAGGACATGTTTTCTCAGAACCTATTTTATACATGAATCAATGTGTTATGAATTGCCTCCTTGACTCTACTGACTACTTAGACTAATCTTCCACTGACTGTAAAGGGATCCCGGGTAACTCGCTCATGTGGAGATACCAACAGTTAAATAGACCGATCCCATCATTTGTCTCAATAATCATGAAAGATAAAGTAGCATCTTATGTTCCATGTGCTGCATATATGAATGAGAAATACCTTTGGTGTGGATTAAGTCAAAACTGAGCTGCCATGACTGATACATTGTTTTTCCCAAAGTCAATTTTTCTTATGTGATTTCTATGATCCCCAGATGATATGAAGATAGAAACAAACAGCTACCAGACAGCACTAAAGCACAATTGATCTACAGACACATGAGTAATAACCTGCTGCCTTTAATATTTTGGCTGATGAAACCTGCCTATGCAATTGCCATGACAACTTCCAGGAAATGTACAGCCTGCTCCCACATAACAGAGGTCACTAACTTAATCCAAAATCCTGCCCTCTCTGACTCTATTTCATGACACTACTCGGAGCCTGACTGTGCTCATGAGAACCTTTTTATGGAAGAACAGAAAATTGTACTCAAAAAGAGGAACCGTAAGAATGATTGTTTCATGCCATGAGAAAGAGCCTTGCCCCAGGCAGCATTCATTCTATTATCTCTGACCCCATCCAAAGTTCAGCCTATATTACAATATATCTTAAAATACTCCAGACTCACTAGCAGTTCAATTAAAGTTCATCTTATGGTAACTTGAACAATATATTACAAAATAAAATGAAGAAAAGCTCCCATCCTTTCACAGGTTACAGTCCTTAAGGGACACTACAATTTGAACATCAGTTTCAGACACAATTTTTTCAAATAAATATCCTTTTTCCTTTAGCTGATGTTCTGAATTTTTGTTGCACTCTTTCCTGTATCTTCCTTCATCTTACACAGACAATATCATTTTCTACTGTTCCCAAGCACAATTTTCCCAAATTAGAAAGTTTCATTTTGGAATTATACCATGCTTTCATTTAAAGTAACATTTTGACTTTCGTTTAAGTAACGTATTTACAATAAGTTCTTCCTAAGCCATACAGAGAAAGAAGAGAGACTCTCTTCCCTATGCTGAGGCCCTTTAAGTCTTAATGGCCCTAGCCAGCCTTACTTAGAACCTCCACCTGTATCCTTCGCCCATGGGCACAGGAGCCCTATTTAAGCTCAACTTTGTGGCAGCAGCTGTAGTTTGTTAGTGCTAGTCTCTGGTTCAGTCCTAGTTATGCTCATACTAGGGCATGGACATGTTGATCTTTACTTGTAGGCTCACTTTCCAGCTTGGTCTCAGACCTGTCTTGTCAGCACAAACTTACCTGGTGATCTGTTCTCCTGGATGCCTTCCCCTGGGTACTGTGGGGCTGGGCTCTGGCTGGTGAGACCCTGCCACGGTGGCTGCATCATCCCCATGGGCTTCTGGCTCTCTGACCAGCTGAACCTTGCTGTGCTCTGTTGTTTTGGATGTCATCTGTTTTCTCTCTGTAACAACAGAAGGAGACAGGTAAGAGCTATACAGAAATCTTTCTAATAGAAGCTTTAATATGTGCTTTTTTTCTAGTGAAATTATGTGAAGGCTAGGTAGTTTCATTTTAGTGTATATATAATTGAAACCAACAAAAACTGCTTCTTATTTTGTTCTATATTTTAGAGATTCTTCTATGTTCCACAAAAAAAATAAAAATAAAATAAACCAAAAATTCTAGCAATTCTTCTGGGTAATGTTGCCTTTGTAGATGCCTGTAATGTACCCAGGCTGGCCCCCAACCTCTGGCGAATAACCTTCTGGTGAATATGGCCTGGTTAGGCCATATTCCTTAGGCTAGGTCTAAAAAGGGAATCTCAGTAGCTGAATAGGTTCGATTATGTATAAACACATGGACTTACTAGGAGGTTTAATTTTTTTTTTATTTTTATTTTTAAAAAAAAAAGAGCTTCTCAGTGAAAACAAAGACTGTGGGACTGTGGTGGATGTGTTTACCCAGTTAAAGCTTACTGTACTTCTGTGCTTCTTCAGCATGAGTTCCCTGTGCTTGAAGGAAAGCAACACGTCTGCTTGAGGCAGCTCTTTAGCCTTTCTTCAGTACAGGGATTTGCAGGATGCTTGCTGGTATCCTTGGTATATCAAAACTGTTAACTAAAGCATTCAGAACGGGTCTATTTAGTGTATATATGCTGAGTGGTTCCACCTAGGTCTGTTTTGCTTCCTGGACAATTGCCATCAGCTGTTATGAAGGATGTTCTTGGCAAGTAGAAAAAAAAAGTGAAAGGTTGAACAAGAGGAAGCTGCTGGGAAGGATTTGGATTGGAAGTCTATTACTAACTCCTCAGCTTCCTCTGTACAGCTTGAGAACTTCTCACATCTTTCAGCTTATTGTGAACAACCCAAAAGGTTGATCACCTATGATAGTTTTCTACTTTCCTTCCCTTTAGCATACACGGCTCATTTGAACCTCCATGGCATTTTCGTGTTGTGACATCTGTAACAGTTTTTCAGTATTCAATTTCTCTGAACTTATACAAAAGGGAACCAAAACCAGATCTATTTGAAGTATTTGAGGGTTTTATTGTTGTTCCTGGTGATGTTGTGTTCTGGTTTGTTCGAGTTTTTTTCCAGTAGAAAAGAAATAAAACAAGAGAAAGGGATGGAGTTAATAAAGGAGAGAGAAGCAGGGGACAACAAGGAAGAGACCCGCTGTAAATAATACTGTACTGAATTTGAAATTGTGCTGTTTCAGAAGTTTTCTTGAAAGAAATATAGTTTGAGCAAGAATAATTTTGTTATGTTTAATAGATATGAGCTGGTGTGTTTCAGTAGTACATGTGTATTGAGTGTACACACTATTCTGGGGATGCAGTCTGAAGCCACCACATGCATTGCAGAACAGCTCACTTGATCCTGTCCTGGGAGCAGGCAGCTTTCCAGTTCAAACAAGGAGCAGTAAGTAGCGGAGATTAATTCATCAACCCAACAAACTGGAACGCTGGATCTCACTGAATGGCTCATTAACCTAAACCATATTAAGCTGCTAACACTAGTTAAAGTCACATATAATAACAACTGACACTAAAGGGAACACCAGCTGGCACATTCACCCCTTATTCACTCCTTAAATACGTGTCCCTGAACAATCTAGTGGAGCGTGGAGGGGTACATAGGCTAGCTTGGAGAGGCTGCTCAGGAATGCCTTGAAACAAAAGTTCAGGCTTTCATTTCTGCAAAGCAGAGTAATATCTGATATGCTATGAATAATAACATCAGTTTGACTCTAGATGGGCATGTAATTCCCAGGAGATGGAGAAAAGAAAAAAGAAAAATCCAAGCATGTATCTACTCTTAGAGCAGGTGTATCTCAATTAGAGTTTGATCTAGAAACCTGGAAGACTTATTCATGGCATTTCTGTGCTTCCCTTATTGTGGCCCAAGCAATATAGAAGAGTTGGTTGGCTGTGTTCAATAGTGCTTATTCCAGTTGCTGTCTGCCTCTGTTCTAGCAGAGGTGTAAGTGATTGCTCAGGGCAGAATGCCAGTTTTTCTGCAGCTATTTCTCTACCACTCCTGTTTGCAGCTGAGTTGACACATGAGTTGACAAGAGGTATATACTTCTGGTACATAATTGAGCTGAAATGCAGTTTAAAATAACTTCTTTTAGAATGCCTCTCTCAGAACACAAACTATATTCATTTTCCATACTTGACTTTCCATAGATGTGACTGTTCAGGATAGTTAATTCTCTTTATTTAAACCCAGAGCCCGTTACCTTTTGTCTTCTGACTCTTCAGATAAATTTTGTTTCTGTGTCATGTGGGAAGCTTAGATACACACACACACACACACACACACACACATATATATGCCTTTTTTTGCTTATTTTACTTCAACATTTTTTTTATTGCTACTGGGAAAACCCAATCACAAGTGCTATTTCTTCAACTGTACGGTCTCTGTGTGCAGAATTAGTCAGGTGAGTCCCATTAAAGCTAATGGAAAATTTACACCATGATGTCTTCTCCCATCAAGATGCAATTTGTCCTTTTGAATCTTTCTGGCCATAAACACTTAGCATTCCTAAACCCAGCTTCCTGAAGCTTAGTGGTTTCTAGCTATAGTTAAATTGAATTTACAACTACATATGCTTGTAGTCAGCTGAACTGCAGGCTTGCACACAGATTTCTGCTATCTTCTTTTGACACAATATGCTGCTTACATTAGCAAAATCCCTGCTGTCATAATGTCAGTTATTCTTCCTAATACTGCATATTCTCCCCTTCTCACTCCCTCCCCACCCCCCTTGCTTTTATCTCCTATATCCTTTCTTTTGAAAAAAGCCATGTTTGCCCACCAGCAGAATTCACTTAAATGGGCAAGATATCAGGATTGTTCACATTTTCAGCTACCTTTTAAAATAAATATAAACAGCTAAGTTATTACCTGACTGTAAATGACTGCAATTAGTTCTGGACTGTGTTTTGGCTATCAGTACCCTTCCTCACTGCCTTTTAATGGAGCGCAGCATTCTCTCCACAGCTTGGCTCTTTGGATGGCCCCCTGTGAGCAGTATTTGCCTAAATTCAACTCCAGCTCTCTAATTTGCAGCCAGTGTTGGAAGTGGCCCAAGGGTACCCTTCCATTTTACCTATTAAGGACTGATCTAGCACCTACCAATTTCCTGTGGTTTTCTGTTCTTGACAGCAATTTCAAGTTAGTATAAATTTCTAGGGAAATGATTCTCAATCTAAACCTGTGGAGGTTCTCAGATGTTGTTCTCCAGCTAGGCTTCTTTGGCCTTTGAGAAAGTAGGAGTGGACAAGGAAGCTCTCTGTACATCTCAGCTTGTGTTGGGGGTTGTGGGAAAATAAATCTCAGGCTCACTTTGAAATTGATGGTAAATGGCTGATAAAATATGAACTTCCCTTTGTCAGTTATCAAAATACTTTGAGCAAGACTAAAAGGGAAAAGGATAAACACAAACAACATCTGTATCTAATTACTCCATGGAAGCAAGAGGAGTTTAAAAAAACACTGCACGGGAACAGCAGCAGAGCTATTGGCAGAATGCTGCTTTTCTGTCCCTGTTTGCCCAGCATGGAGGAAGTTTCCTGGTAATTTCAGTCACTGTGGGAATGATATTGCTCGTCAACAGTGAATGGAAAATGCAAACACTGTTTTTCAGTCAGAATCTGTATTTTTGTTTGTTTTTATAGGTGACTTACTGCAGTTTCCATTTAATAACATCCTCTTCGTCATATAGGGTTTAAGGGTATTTTTGTCAGGTTGTCTTACAAAAGTGCTTTGTTCTCTGATAACTCCAGACATGTCTCTGTGAACTTGGTATGTAAGGAGGAGAAGGAAATTATACGATTATGCGATTTATGTTTTTTCTCTTCCCATCTGTTGTTCTTCTTTTGGTACAGAGGACAATGCAGGATGCTGTCCTGCATCACAGAACCCCCATATCTCACATGTTTTCCCTGGAGAATACGATTTGCCAGTAGCATTCTTTACAAACACACTCTGAGGGGTCAGTATGACAACTCTGGTAAAGTGACCTGAGCTCGTAACTGTGTGATGGTTGGAATCACCTGTAGGTTTTAGCAAGGTGTGTTCAGGATTAAGCAGAAGGGCAAATGATCACTGTGGAAGGATTTGGGAAGGAAATGTCATCAAGAAACATTCACAGGCAAAATACAAAGTAAATAAAAGGACTACTGAGCACTGCTGATGGCAGATGCTGGTTGAGCAGGATGCAAATTGCAATCAACCCTTTACAAAAATAACTGGAACAGACTTTGTCTTCTATTTGGAGAATTATCCTTTTGCATTTGCTGCCATACTTTTTTTTTTCTTTTTTTTTTTTTTTTTTTTTCCCCTTCCTAGGATTTTCACTTTTTAATTTTTCAGAATGCTCCATGCTGTCACAGATCAGTTGATAGGTATATGTAGACAAAACTGCTCTGAGAAGTGCTAGCAGACTGACTATTTTTTCATCTTCATATTCATTATAGAGTGGAAGAACCACACGTACTTTTTTTCTGGTACCAAATAAACTAGCCCAACAACAAAGTTTGGAAGCGTTGACCACGGGTCACCAAGTACTGAACAGAAGGCCAAGAAAAATGTAACGCTTCCAGCAGAAAAGGCATTTTAAACTAATATCTCATTTAAAAAAAATAAAAAATAAAAAATAAAAATCTTGACTTCAGATGACTTAAACTCATGTGGTTTTTTTTGTTTTGTTTTTTTTTATAAATAGAAATGCATGCAGCTTGCCAAGTTGCTAATTGCAGGTTGTTTCTTTCTCTCAAAGTATTAATTCAGAGGATTAAGAGGCTAGTAAGACTTCTGATTTCAACTGTTTAAAAGATCATGATCTAGTGTCAAAGCATCCTCCAAAGTCACATTGTTAGTAAACCTTCACAGGCCCTAGCGTGAATTTTTTGTTTGCAGGGGAATAGTGACCTACTTCAGGGTTCTATGAACAAGAACTCAAACCAAGGTCCTTCGGTCTCAGCTCTTTGCAGAACACACCAGCTCTCAGCCAGCAGCATTAAATTTGTAATTATGATTTTTTTAAGTAAGGTGGAGAACTTTCTCTACAGGCTAAAGTATAAAGGAAGTGTGGCACAGTATCATAATGTGGCTGTTGCAAAAGGGGCCAAGTTCAGGTCAGTACTCAAGGTAGCTGCTAGCAGAACAGTGTGGGGAACTGCTGAGCTCTCCCACAAGACCAGCTATTACAGATCCAGCTTCTCAGCAGGTGGCGTTGTCTGGAACAGGTAGATATACTTGCCTCTGCCTGAGTTCCTTGTCATCCCTAGGAGCAGTTAAGCTCTAGCTGTGGCCTTACCACATCTGGCAGAGTAAAAGAACTGTTGAGAGGGAACACATGTTAAATAGCTGATCTGATTTTTGGCATTTTGCTCATTCTAAAGCTACTTGCAGATTTTACGTAACATTTGGTAGATCACAGAATCATCTAGGTTGGAAGAGACCTCCAATATTTTGTACCAACCCTAGGGTTGGAGGAAGTAAATTACGGACATGTTGTAATGTTCACTTTTGGCCTTTTCTTTTCAAAGGCTTCAAATAAAACTAGGTTGACCCCAAGCCTCCTTTGCTGAACAGTGTAGGTATGTGGCTCTGAAGTGATTTGTGATTAGAGTCTATAAGCGGGTAAGATCTCTCCATATTCATAGTGCTTTATACAGCACCATTTTGGAAGACACTAACTTCTGTTTATTAAAAGCATTGATGAAATTGAATAGCAACAAACAGCAATTTCCACTAAGTGAAAGCAACTGTCTAGCATGGTGGGGGAGAGGGACAAAAAGCCCCCCAAAACAAAGGAAAACTAGAACAAACTCCTTCTCCAGCTCCTGTCACAGTCTCCCTGCAAACAACTTTCCCCACTGCTGTAACCTGGACTGTTTGTTCTGTTTCTTTCTTGCTTTTGCATGGCTCCTCATTTAGATGTTTTTGGAAGCATACAAGAAGGTAAAAGCACAGACTGACTTTGCACTAAATAGGAACCATGTCCCTGAACTTCATGGGCATTCTCGGAAAGGTATTTCCTACCACATACCTTCTACACTGGCACAGAAATTGAAGGGTTTTGTATCATCTTTTAATAAAATGTGTGGTTAGCTTGGAACCTGAATGGTTATAAATGGTTATAAACAGCTGGTTATAAATGCACTGCAAGTAATTACAGGTTAATATTCATATAAGGAGTTGTATCTGATCTTAGTGCCTTCTGCAGCACCTTGGTCCCTCAGCATATCTGATGGGATTCTACAAGGATTATCATCTCTGCTTTCTATACAGCCAAGCTAGCCAAAACTAAGTGACCTGACTAGCAGCTTGTGAAACCTGGAAGCAGGATAAGGGACTCCAAAGACGAAATCCTGCAGATTTTATGTGAGTAACTCTAACTGGTCTGGATCCTAATTTCATGCCTTACTGCTTTAATCACAAAATAAGCCTTTCTCTGGGTAACAAAGCAGCTCCAGAGAGAGAAAAGAGACATAAAGAGAGAAAAGAGAAACATAAAGCCTATCTCACAGAAGCTGTAGCTTGCTTACTGAGCCCTCTGAGGGAGAGGGCTTTTAGCCTTGCTTTCCTAAGCAGCCATTTTGGGACTGCAGTTGGTAAACACTCCGACAGCTACTTCTGTCTTCGGCAGGGACTGTTTTATCTTTTGGCTGTTGGTTTTACTGTGATTGTGCACAGTTTGCTTTCAAATCAAGTTCACAATGTGGAATTAAAATACAGTGTGTTCAGAATGTAGGACAGAATAGTAATTTAAAAGGCAAGAAGAGGTCTGGAAAGCCTATAAGGGATATCAGAGAGCAGAAGTGGTTTCCATGACAACCAATCCACCAAAATCTTTGCATTCATATTGATTCTAGTGATGGATGAGCCAATTTGGGGGCAGGGAGGGGAGGAAAAAGAAAAAAATGTTTAACCCTGATGAAGAACTCATTTTACTGGGGGGGGGGGGGGGGGAGGAAATTAAGTCCTTAACTCAGATCCCAGCTAAAAGTGACTTAGGATGAAGCATGTCTATCCTGGCTTATTTCCCTGTCTTGGGCTGGTTCAGTATGTAAGGTGGTGTGTTAACTGTGACCCCCAGTTGAGCTAGATGGGGGGAATGTCACTGCACACAAAGGGGCTGAAACAGCCCAAATAAAACTATAGGGATCAAGGGGGCTGCATCTCCTTGGAGAGTAACAGAGCTCAATGCTCTGTGGCTCCTACGAGCAGTGAGCAGTGGTGCAATCATGGAGCAGGGCAGCAATAAGCCATTTGCCACGGTGGAGCAGCTTTAAGATAGCTCTCTGCTGTGCTCTAATGTTCATAGAAGGCTCTTTGCCTTTTATCTGTGTCTGAGCTGGTTTTGCAGCTCATGCCAGGCAGACACGCATTTACCCCCACACCAGTATGAGCACTTATGTGGCTTTCGAGGCTTTCTGTTGGGCAGGTAGTCAGAAGTGCTTGAGGAGCAGGCACAGCTGTTTTACCAATTTTTACATTCCTGGGCTGTATCATTGGCAATTAGCTCCTTGTAAACTATTACATAATTCAGTGCTTTTAAAAATGTGTGCAGGGAAGATTTTCAGCATGCTTCTGTTGGTCTTAGTTGTGTATATGAGAAAAAGCAAAGGAAAATGGAACGAGTCTCAAGGCTTCAATGAGAAATGTATGATGGGATGGAAGAAAGTACATTTATTTTGTACCATATCATCTAATTTGGGTGCCATACACACTTCAGACACAGCATGCTTCTTGTAGTCATTGACACAAAGCAGCCTGGGTTTCATCAGTTAGTTCTGATGTTCCATGGGCTAAAAGCACACTAGCTATGCAGTAAGTCTGCAAACAACTTCTTAAATAACTATGATCACTTACTCTTCAATGTTGTACATCTTTTACGTGCCTCAGACACCGTTGTTCTTTAAAGAAATGGCTACATCTTTAATGTATTAAATGCTGTTTCAACAG
This sequence comes from Nettapus auritus, assembly GCA_011076525.1. Lineage (NCBI taxonomy): Eukaryota > Metazoa > Chordata > Aves > Anseriformes > Anatidae > Nettapus > Nettapus auritus. Next base: position 5,003,643 of record CM021776.1, on the reverse strand, counting down.
GACTGAAACCTCACAGTACTGGAGCTGTAGGGAAGACTGCATGTCCTATCATTTCCACCCCATGTGGAAAAGGCAGGAAGAGAAGCCTGATTGTGCTGCAGTACTGAAAGTAAAAGCAGGAAAGCACAAATTAGTACTAGTATTGCTAAAGCCCTCCAGCCTTGACATCTTAGCCCAACACTTCCCAAAAATCAGTGTCTAGGTTGTGATCTTACTCTGCATGTTAATAAACATTTCTAATAATTCTCCTGTAACAAATGAATATATAGATTAATGCAACTAACTTGTGTCTACCGGCTGCTGTGTCAGCAAGAAAAGATGAAGGGGTAAATACATGTACATGCACAAGAATTCAGGCTGCAAGTAAGCAGGTTTTCCAGAAGCCATAAAATTAGTGTGTAGCCAGACTTCTGGTCAGTGAGAGCAAGGGAGAAGTAGAAGAGCTTCTGCCCAGAAGAGATTTGTTGAAGGCTGGATTAGCAGAAGCTGAGCAGCTCTTGGGATAGAGGAGAGGAGAGGCTTTGGCTTTGGACAGCATGGGGGCTGCAAGATATGCTGACCCAGGCATAAAAACCTATCTTGCTTGCAAGGTGGTTAAATCATAAATCCTATTGTCTTGAGACTTTTAATTTCCAGGCTGAATTAATTTCAGTCCATAAGCAGATAATGAGCTGAGACACCAATGCGGCTTATTGCAAAGTGATGGATTCAAAAGGATGTTGAAAAAGAAAAAGGGACGTGAAAGGTCTTTAATGTAGGATGTCATTCTTTTTGTCATAACGTATGTTGTCATGTTTGCAGTCAAGATTGAAAGGGTAGAAAGAGCCACTTTGGTCCACTAATGACTGTGGAACAGCCTGTGGAAGTGCACGGAAGAATTGCCTTGAGCTCTTTGTTAGCAGCAGCACAAATGTACCAATGATGTATCATATGAGAATGCTTCTTCAGGCAGTGAAGCTTGATTTACTCAAAATTGAAGATCAGTTTTGTCTGGCTCCTAATTGAAACACGTGGGATGTTGTTAGCAAATTCTTACATCTTGCCCTGCACAAGGCATACTCAAGTACTGTGGTTTCATCTAGTTCTTGCAACGTGTGTCTCTAGATTGAGCTAAGGATTGGCTTCAAGTGAAGCTACTTTATCCATGGAAGTAATGGTTAAACTCATGCCGTTTAACAGCCAACCATAACCACCAAAAAGAAGGACAAGGATGGTGCAAAATGTGATTTGGCTTCCGTGCAAGAGCAAGCCATACAGACAAGGGCTTGGAAATTCTTGGGGAGTGAAGGGGAGGGAAAAGGACATAGGAGAGGAAGTATGATTAACCAGTAAAATCATTAACAGAATGGAAATAAACTGAGAGAACAACTATGTGTTTCCTTCATGTAAGCAGGGAGCAACCAAGGAGAATAGCAGGAGGCAAACTTAAAAGTTAGTGAGAACACCTTTGTTATAGTACATAATTAGACTTTGAAATGCCTTGCTAGTGCAAGTTAGTAATAATAATTTAAAAGATGGCTCTAAAAATAGGAGGACATCTACATTCTCCTCTGTTCTTAGAGAGTGCTTATAGCCAGGCTGTGAATGCACAGCCTGGAGCCACCATGTCCCGCAGGAAGCATTGTTTCGCCAGGGGAGTTTTAGGTTGGATCTTAGGAAGAACTTCTTTACTGAAAGGGTTGCTAGACATTGGAACGCGCTGCCCAGGGAAGTGGTGGAGTCACCATCCCTGGAGGTCTTTAAAAGACGTTTAGATGTAGAGCTTAGGGATATGGTTTAGGGGATGATTTGTTAGTGTTAGGTCAGAGGTTGGACTCGATGATCTTGAGGTGTCTTCCAACCTAGAAATTCTGTGATTCTGTGATTCTGTTTCCCTCATCTGGCCGGGCAGCTCATGCACCCAGGCTAGGTAGCAGCATCTTGGTCCTACCAAACTAACTGCCAAACCTATCCTGGTTGCTTTGTCTCCCACCCCATTTCAGGCAGAGCTGTTTTGGGGGTAAAAAGCATTGCACCATGTTTAGAATCAATGGATGAAAACACTATTATTCTGTAAAAGTGTTAACTTCCCATTTTCATTTATATATTTTGGAGGTCACATTAGCTTGCAGTCTTACCACTTACACAGTAAAGAAAGCTTCAGTTGCATTTATCAATTCTCTGATTCTAAATACAGAAGTTTTATTCCTATGGTGGGCTTGTTGGGTGAATTTGTGATTTATTATTATTATTTTTAATGGAAATGTGATTTATTTAATGTTTAAAAGTCCAAAAACCCACTGAAACATGGTGATACATAAACAGCTAGTATTGCTTCTACTCTGTGTAGTACAGAAATGGTTAATCAATGTTATTTAGATTTCAGCACAATTTCAGCACAGAATGTGTGTTAAGTAGTTGTCTAGTCAAAAGGAAAGTCTCTAGAAATTCTCTGTGGATTAAGTAATTGAGTTTTGCTTCATCTCCTCTTATAATAATGGAAGGGAAACAAAGCAGGCAGATGAGGGGACTCGTCACTGAGTTATTTAACAAGTCAGTGTTCTGCTTACACCATTTGGATCACTTTGTTTTTAGGAGGAAAAAAGTCCTCTTCAAAGAGAGAACAAGCCATTCAGATCTAGGTAGAAGAGAATTCAGTGCCTGGCCATCCAGATTCTAAGTTGTACATTGGCTTTTTACTGTCTCCCAGCATACAGAGATGTTGACCTTTAAAGAGCAATTTATCAAGTTTCTGATTAAACAGGGCAGAACTCTCATCTTCTGTAACTTGACATAATTTCCTTGATGTCAATGGATTTAACTAGGAGAGGATCTAAATCACATTAGTTAATTTATGAATATCAAAACAGGGCTAAGTTCTGGAAATGGATATAAAAACGACAATCGTTCCTTATGAGAATAAACAAGGGCTCTCAAAACTCAGCAGGCACTATGCAGTGTGTTAGAGTGGTTTCAAGTACAGCGTTGAACCTAGCAATGAACAGACTCAGAGTCATTCCTCATAGGAGCTCTGGAAAAATGTATGGAAGATGAGTGGATATAGATATATCATAGATAAGTGGAGCAGGCCATTTAGCGTTAGTGGAGCTGACTCTAGAAAGTGATAATCATATTAATCCCCACTTACAGGAATTAATACTTTGTGTGTATATACTTTACAGTTATAGTCCTCAGGGGTTTGGGCTCTATAATGTAATCTTCAATTAGTCCCCAAGTATACCATCTCTATCATCCTAATTTTATTTATTTTACCAAAACATCCTTCTGCAGAGAGAAAGCACATATTCTATTTGTTTGGGTATCTACAAATTAGGTATGTAATAGGAAACCTAAAGATAAATCTTTGCCTCAATAATCAATGTGGGAAAGATTTGGCCCTAGGGAATTCTCTGTCATAAAGACAATACAGCTGTGTCCTCCAGCTGCTCTGTGGGAAATTACATCTGATGAAGAGGAGTTGGGGGAGAATGAAAGGTAAAATAAGAAAAAAATATAAACATAATAATTTGAGACAGCCTTAAACTAGTTTTTTGTTTGTTTGTTTAAAAAAAAAAAATGGCATCAGAACCAGGAGCTGGGAGCCTGACATTCTTCATTAATCCTGGTGATCTAGCAAGTAATCGTGTAAATGATTGTCTCTCTTCATTGACAATGGTGTATGAGACTAGAAGTCTGATCTCAGGCTCTCAGATCTTTCCTTCACATATCGTTAACTACAGGGGAAATATTTTCATCAGTAATGTTGCAGAAGTGCGAAGGAGGTCCTGGCAGTCACACACCTTCAAGAATTTCCAAGTATGATGAAAATACATACTGAAATACCGATGTGAAGGTACTGCCATATCAAAAATGTGACTTTCATTTGTATATCTATGTGATACTGACTGTTAATGTGATATTCATGAAAAATCTTTATCAATCCAATTAAAAATATAATTTCAGAAACTAAAGAAAAAATTGACCTTGAAAAACTTTGTGGTTTTATAAGATAATGTAGATATAACGTTCCTAAAAGACATGATAGCAAAATAATTTTGATATTTTTTTTTTTGTACAAAACATGACAATGTAAAAAGCAACCCCTCAAACACTGTACAAATGTATGACATTAAAGTCAAAATGTAAATACAATGCCAAGTCCAAACTAATTAAAACATATCAGGTATTAAAACATATTTTTTCTAAGTTGAGTGCTAGTGGATATGAGTTTTTTGCTATAAGATAATGGTAAATGGATTTTGGTCCACTGCTCACTGTTTGTTTTTTTGATTCAATAAAAAGAGGGGGGAGAGAAGAGAAAATGTGGTTAAGCCAAGCATCACTGAGATGTTCTCTATGTGTAGAGAACTCTCTAGGTGTTCATGCACGTGTGTGTGTTAGTTTATTGGTTGGTGTTTTTTTTTTTTTTTTTTTTTTTTTTTTTCCAAATAGTTATGAAAAGCATAGAGGAATAAGTCTGAACGTATTCCATTATGAAAAGGAAAGTCATGCACGTGACTTTCATATCATGAAATATAATCTTGATATATAAAATTAGTTTAAGTTTGAAAACTACAGATACAGAGCTGTGGATATTGGCAATGATAACTGGAGGTTTTGAGATAATACATTGTATCACTATATTTACAAATAACTTGTATTTCCTTCAAAAAAGTCGCATCTATTGCTTTTGTATGTTACTGTTGGTATACCCCAGAATAACTCGGCAGGTGATGTGTTGCCTATTTATGATTTCCATGGAGCCATTAGGAGTAAACTGCTTATGTCAATATACATGTTGATTAGATTAGCACAGAACATAATGGTTTTATGGGAAGAGTAACCAGAATTTGTGTTATTTTCAAGCATATCTAAATTGCTTACAGTAAAGAAAAAGGGAATAGTAAGTCATGAAATTTCAAGGAGAGTTGAAATCAGAATATGATAACAGTATCAGTGCTGATAGTTTTCAGGAAATGGCTATTAAGCAGTGTGCTGTGCAGCTTTCTGCAATAATACTGTCTAAAACCCCCAGGCAATGAGCACCCTGTGAGGGTATGTAATTGCTACCTTCTGTGGTCCCTGAGGTTTTGATATCAGTTGAGCAGTCATGTGTGTGCCTCAGCCTATTGCCAGGGACTCAAAATTACATTACAGACCCAGAAATGTGCAGTACTTCAAGTAAATCCACACCCAAACCCCGGAAGACTATTTGAGTGTAGAAGCTTTCCAGATGGGAATTTAAATGCTAAATTTCATGTCATATTATTTAGCAGGTTAGTTTATCCCTCATTTGTTTGCCATCTGTCATTATTGCAGCAAAAATGCTTGTAATTCACCAGCACACACACACAAAAAAACCTACCTGAAACCAAACAGGATTGCTGTAAGGTGTAATTTCATAGTACTTACAAATGGTAATGACACAATTAGGGAAAAAATTGCTTTGCAGTTGTTGTTTTTTGTTTGTAAAGTCATGACTGCTGTTCCAGCCTTGGTTTTCTTTGTTTTCTTTAGTTGGGTTGTTTTTTGTTTCTGCATCCACAACCGATCAGGTGTGAGAATAGGTACATGTCTAACAAGTTTTTATGGTGGAATAGATCAGAACCAACAGACACAAAAATGGACTCAGATTACAGTCTGTAATGGCAAAGGGTTTTTTCAGCTGAATTTATGGTTTAATTTTTATCACTACCATTCCCAGAATAATATTCTGTACATAAAACCCTAGCAGATCTGAAAAAAGGGCAGTGATTTATGTACCAAAAGACAATGAGCTGCTCTTGGCTCACATTAATTTCATTCTGGAGGTGAAAGACGGTGAATTTCCCCACAAAAAAAAAAAAAAAAGGCAAAAGCCCAATAACAATATAAACAAAATAGCATGAAAAATAATTGTTTTTATTTATAGACATCCCTCTGTTAACAAAAATGAAATGTGTAAACCTCAAAAATTAATGCTGCTTTCAAAAATCTAATTAAAGAAAATAAGCATCATTTTAGTCTCCCTGTTTTCCAATGGACATTGGAAAGCACCAATGGATGTTGAAGAGCACCATCTCTCAGACTTAGGTGTCGGTACACTTTTTACATCTTTCTTTCCACAAATCAAATGTGAGAATCCTGCTGCATTGAGTTATGTTCTTGTCATTGATTCTATTACGCTGTAAATTCTATTACATTTATTGGACCAGAGAGAATATTGTGATAATCTCCCATCCAATTTTGGACTTCCTGAGCTGGTTCTTATTATTTCATGGTCTGCTAGATATAAAAAAAAATAAAAAAATAAAAAAAAAAATAAAAAAAAAATCTCAGATATGCCATGGTCAAACTGCCAGCATAACCGTTGCAGCTGCATGGTATCACTTGCTCTTCCTGACACAATGTGTGAAAATGCTTTGGCTTTTTTTTTTTTTTTTTTTTTTTCCAGTGATGTGTGCTTGTTCGCAGAATGTAAATACCAATGCTCTCAGGAGTAATACATGATAGTAGTAGAGGAGAGGATGAATCACCGTAAGACAGTTTTGCCTCTAGAAAGCTGTGAGAGATTCCGGAACTGCAGGTGCACCTATTGCAAATGCCTAAAATGAATTCAGAACCATTCCAAAAAGCAGCTGGGGAAGCAGAAAATGAAAGAAACAGCAAGAGTTGGTTGTTTTGAGGGAAACATGATCAGTGGATCATCCTTTGAAGAGACCTGTACCTTCGGTGTTACTAGCTAGCAATGCTGAGTGGATTACTTTGAGGTCTGTTTGATCTTTGCTCTCATTTGCTCTAGCTTACTTTGTCTGCCCATGTCTCCATTTCCAATCTGGGATAATTATATTGTCGAACTTTGGCATATCTAACCTGTGTCAGATACAATTTACCTTGAGCTGTAAAACCTGCATGTATTTACCAATCCAACAAACAAAATCTAAAACTTGCTCTTGCTGGTAGAATGGAGGGAAGTCAAAATTATGGCTTTATTATAAAAATCTGACTCTAGCTCTCTCTCCAAGGGATAAAGATGTCATGCATCAGTTTATGCCAGTGTGAAGGGCGCAGAAACATACTGCTTCCGAAAGAAATAACAGGTAGGAGTAAGTCAGTCACTTCATACTGATGACCAAGTCCTTCTGGGTATACATCATTTCAGGGAAGAGGAAAACAACCCAAGTAGTCTGAATTACACATTATTGCAGAATTGTTTTATTCTTTTTCCTCTTTGAATCATCTACTTTGGTGCTCTGAAGGTTCAGGAGGAAGTAGAGGAAGAGTTCTGATCCATGCATGGAAAGCAGGCCCTTCAGGACCTTTGGATCTCAGATCTGCTTGTATGTGTGTGTCTAAGGCTTAGAAATGAGCACACACACAACCAGGGGATCTTGCCTTCTGGGTGAGGAACTCTCTTGTGCATGGACACAGGGATCCCTGCAATATACCCACACCCTGGCAGCCCCTGGCTGTTGTAATTTCCCTCAAGATTTGGCAGAGACACCATGGTTTCATGTAGAGCTGATCCTATATATAATATGCCATCTAGCAGGGCTGTATGAAGAGGGACAAATGGTTTGGCATCCTGGCCTGTGTCAGCAAGTGTGTGGCAAGCAGGGCAGGGGGAGATTGTCCCCCTTGTATGTGGCACTGGTGATACCACACCTTGGATACAGTTTTCAGTTTGGGGCCCTTTACAAGGAACTACAAGAACATTGAGTTGCTTGAATGTGTGCAGAGAAGAGCAACAAAGCTGCTGAAGGGAGTAGAAAACAAGGCTTATGGGGACTGGCTGATGGAATTGGGGTTGTTTAGTCTGGAGAAAAGGAGGCTGAAGGGAGACTGTAATCACTCTACAACTACCTGAAAAGAGATTGCAGCAAGGAAGCGGTCAGTGTCTTTTCTCAGGTGACTAGGGATAAAACACGGAGAAACGACCTCAAGTTGCACCAGGAGAGGTTTAGATTGGAAGAATTTCTTCACAGAGAACATGGTGAAGCACTGGAACAGGCTGCCCAGGGAAGCAGTGCAGTCCCCATTCCTTGAGGTGTTGGAGACATGTGAGTGTGTCACTAAGGGTCATGGTTTAGTGATGGGACTCTGAAGGTCAGGTTGATGATTGAACTTAGTGATCTTGAAGGTCTTTTCCAACCTGGATGATTCTATGATTCTCCTGCCTTCCCAGCTGTGCCCAGAACAAAGCTTCTCCCCCATACAGATGCTTAAATTCCAACTTCTCCTCATGTTCTTTCCCAGGATCCTGGTATTTACATTTGCAATGACTTAGTTTCTTCGGCCTGTGCAAAGTTTGTAGGCTCCTTAAACTGAACTTGTGTGCTACTTAAAAATCTGAAGACATAGATCTAAGGTGAAGAGGTTATTTTAAAAGGGTGAGAGGTTTTTTAAAAACCATAATTAGCAGGAAAAGGTTGATGTTGCTTTTGCTGGAGAACTCCTGTAAGAATGTGGAGATTCTGCCATTTCTATCCAGACAGAACTCAAATATTTCCTCCTGTACCTGGGAAAGAGAAATGGTCATAAGAATCTGAATAAGAATTAAGATAGGGACTCTGCTGTAGATTTTGCCATGTCTTTTTAATTCCTCGTTGCCACCTTTTCCCAGTCTGTACAACACAGGGTTATAAAATTTAGCTGGATTGAGTCTAAGGAATGGGATCTGACCACGAGAACATACCAAAATAGGCAAAATATAAATCTATTATGAGGGTTTCATCTATCCATCTGGCAGCCTGATCAAGTGGAAGGTATCCCTGCCTATGGCTGGGAGTTTGGAACTAGAGGATCATTAAAGGTTCCTTCCAACTCACATCATTCTATGATTCTGTATATATCAAAGTAACTTCTGAATTAAGTCCTTGAAGAGGGAGAAACCTGCTGATAATAATAAGACATTATCATAAATGTCTCGTCAATCGATTATGCTTATGGCAAAATAAATTAAAGGACCAGAAGACTGCATAGGACATACTGATATTGGTTTCATGAGACTAAGCTATTGCATGGAGGGATACAGGATTAGGGCGTTCTTATTATTGTGCAAATAAAAAGGCGAAGAGGGGGTCTAAGCCGTAATGGAAACAGTGCTTCAGGGCCAAGGACTGCTGTGACTCCAGATGCCAGCAGTTTGTTAAACATAATACAAAACAACATAAAATGTAAAAAATGCAACTGGAACAAAAGGTTAGACCTTCTCACTCCATGTCTCAGTAAAAAGAATGAGAACAAAAACAAAGTCACTTAGCAGCTGGGGTTTCTTGAATCTTACCAGCACTTTGCAGTATCCTCCACTATCAAAACAGTTATATCGCTACACAAGCAGCACCCTACCATTAAGCAAATAGGGTCCCTCTCATCCCCCCATTACATAAACAGTCCCCTACTATGGCAAAAATATCCTTTCATTACCATGCAGCATTTCATTATTTCAAAGGCAACATCCCAGTACTGTATTACTCCTCTGTTACACAACGGAACATCAGTGAACTCTCTCATTAAGTGCTAAATTTAAGGAAGCGTTGCTGAACTAAACAGGTCTACTACATATTCTTTCTCTTTAAAGCTCCTCCAGCTTTCTTCCATCTTCATGTTCTGTTTCAAAGGTTCAAGCTGACTTTGTGTAGCACCGCTGTTAGGGGAATAACTTTATGGACCAGCTTGGGTCACTATATTCAAAGGCCTTACCTGGTCCCTTGGGATTAGCAGACTGTATGGCCTAACTGTCCACTTTGCTTTTCCTACCATTCCTCCAGGGCCACTCTGCACCAAGTAAAACATTCCTCCTAGGTGCGTGAGGGTTATCCCATCTCCCTGCTCTTGGACTCAGGTCTTTTAACAGAGCTAATACTGTTATCTAGACTAGACTTTTAGCATCCTTTACTGGACCTAGTTCCGGTAAATAAGAATCAAAGATGGTCTTAGAAATTCTGTCGCTAAGACATCAGGTAATGATGTGAAAGGAGAAGGATTTACAATTTATATTCTGAAGGATAATGAGATTTCAAACTTTTGGCTATATTTCTAAATAGAACAAAATCCTCAAATTTTGAAAATCACATTTTGAATTTGACTTTTTTAAAATGCCTATTATCTTCTAACTTCCCTAGAAAAAATAGTAAGAACTCAAAGCAGCAAGTCATTGCAAATTGCAAAATAAAAATCTAGGCAAGGTTTGGAAGAAAAGGGAGTAAATTTTATTATACCAGCTGCTATGATTGGTAAACAAGTCAGGTCTGGGGGCACGCAGCTTCTGGTTCAGGTCTGAAACAGCAACGTTCTTTGACTCCTTTCCAGATGCATCATCTGCTCTAATAAAAGATATTGTCTCCCAGCATGCCTTGCCTTATTCATGTGTTTAGGCCTCTTCTGCTACAACAAACAGTAATAAAAGGATATTTCTGTACGAAAATGACATTTCCACAGTGTTAGTATTTTTTCATCAAAACATCATTCAAGAAAAGTGGGTTGATTTTGTCAAACTATCTTTTTCAGCCAGCACAGTCTTTCATATTCTGTATAACAATTCAATTTAGCAAAAATGATCAGTGTTCCAAAATAATACATAAACATTGGTAAAATGTGATGATAGCTTTCATTTGGAAGAAGCTTAAACAAGCTGGAAATGGATCTAAGGAGAATAAAAACAGATACAGCAAAGGCATTGTGTAGTCTGAGATCCTATGGCAGTCACAGCCTCAGGACATAGCTAAGACATTATATTGTAAGAGTCAAGTGGCAATTTCTAATTTGTCAACAACAGAACCACCTATAGCTGAATTAAAGAGCTCTGTATCTTTGAGAACAATCAAATCACCAGCTGTGATCAGAGAACATTAGTGCTGCAGTATATCACAGGGAAGTCTTTTCCTCTCTCTTGAGCAATATCCAACACAAGTGAAGGAGTACTTTTAGCACAAGGCCTTTTTACTGAGGCATGTTGCTATGACTATGAACTTCAATGCACTTGTAAATAGACATTTCCTTTCCTCTTCTGTCATCCGCATGCTCCCAAAGGTGAAGGGCATGCTTTTGGGCAGTTCATATAGTTTTTAAGATTTTGTGACTAAACATTTATATATGTATTTATAAATATATATATCCAATGGCATTTCCCTGTTTTTTGATGGAGCTCTCTAAACTTTAGGAAGGTCTACATTCATTTTTCCTGGGCTTCTACATAGAGTTAGCAGGGAATCTCTCTTAATATCTGCTTGTTCTTCCTGACATTTTTTTTTATTATTATTTATTTTATTTTATTTTATTTTATTTTTGCTCCCTTGCCAGCAGCAGTCACCTCTCATCTTCAGACATCAAACCCTTCCACACTGCTGCTTTCCATCTGAGCCAAAGACAAATCTCTTTGGTGAGGTTGAGTATCCTGAATGAAAGGTTGCAGTACTGGACCAAAGCTAAATATTCTGTTAAATTTTAATGGAAATGCATGTCCCTGTGGCCGAACTCCATAGAGCTGCTACACTTACTCATCCTAGTAGCTAGGGCCTGTTGTGAGAGTCAGACCTCCCCAGAAGAGGCAGAAAGGCCCCCAGTTAAGTGTAGTTACCTGTTACACAAAGTAACTCATACCTTCCTCTTCTCCTCTGACCAGCTGGTATGGATAAACAGGGAGAGAGATGATATAAATGTCTTCTTGCTATTATATTCTCAACTCTCCATTCAACATGAGATGGAAGGAGAGCCAGAGCTGATAGGAGCCCTGTTACTCTCCGAAACAGAAAGCCAGAGATTGTGTGGAAATATGAAATGCAAAGAAGCTTCGGCTGCTGATAGGATGGCCCTTGTAGCCAGGCCTGTGCTCTCAGTGAAGTTTGTAGTCACAGGCCTTGGTCTGTTTCCCCCTGCTGACCAGCCCCAGTTATGGTACCTTAGGTATACCAGAGACATCATCAGAGGCAAAATCAACAGATCAGTTACTCTAGTTCAGTCACCTCCTTCTGCTCATTCCAAACAGCATGAAATAATTCTAAAAATAACCTTATGGTGGCAGGAAGTTGTGCATCATTTGTCAATATAGATAGTATACAGAAATGATGAGAGTATCTTTTTCATATAAAAAGTTAAGTTTGCATCTTCCTGATGAACAATAGGACAATACTGACAGCATGAGGCTAGACCTGGAAAAGAAAATAAGCTCAGGAGAGAGCTTACTGGTTCTGTTGAAAAAAAAAATCCAATCAGTCTACTATTTAGAACAGAGTTTTCTCTTATGCTAATCAGCAGAAAATTAAGACTAGGTGTTTTTCATCAAATAGTAGATATTAAAACCACATCTGCACCCCAAGGCATTTCATAGTAAAATTGTACCTTCTAGAGTTGTGCTTGACTGCTTTGATATTGGCATATCGGGGGGGGGTACGGAGAGCATGAGGATTGAC
>CM021776.1:4863652-4990875 GCA_011076525.1 Nettapus auritus | reverse complement strand
TCGTGTCTGATTAGAAATTCCTGTCCTTCTTACACTGTGGCACCCAAAACTGCACATAGTGCTTGAGGTGAGGCCGCAGCAGAGCGGGACTATCCCTGATGCACCCCAGGGTACATTTGGCCTCTTTTGCTGCTGACTCACATTGAGCTTGCCATTGACAAAAGTCTTGGATCCCTTTCTTCAGGGCTGTTCTCCAGTCTCTCATCCCCCTGTCTGTATGCATAGCTTTGGTTGCCCCTTCCCGGGTACAGAATCCAACACTTGCTCCTGATGAACTTCATGTGCTTGGTGATTGCCCAGCCCTCTGATTTGTCTAGATCTCTCTGCAAGGCCGCTCTGCCCCCAGCGGCGTCAACTGTTCCTCCCAATTGAGTGTTGTATGCAAATTTACTTAGTATACCTTCAAGTCCTTCATTCAAGTAATTTATGAAAACACTGAAGAGAACTGGCCCTCAAATGGAGCCCTGGGGAACCCCACCACTAACTGTCTGCCAGCCTGATGTAACCCTGTTTACTGTAACCCTTTGAACCTGACCCATCAGCCAATTGTTCACCCACCATACAGTGCATTTGGCTATCTGTATGCTGGACGTTTCATCCAGAATGATACTGTGAGAAACAGCATTGAAAGCTTGCTGAAATGCAAAAGACTACAACTTGGTCAACTAGATGGGCGATGTAAAATGAAATTTAATTAGTTAAACAGTACCTTCTTCTCGTGAACCTGTGCTGTCTGAGACCAATGACCACCCTTCTTTCAGGTGCTTTTCAATAACTCCCAGAATAATTATTATTTTATTTTTTTTTCCTGTCTCAAATGCATGTAAAAGCAAATTAGACTTTACACAGTGTGTGAAATGTCATGAGTTTTAGATGATAATTCAGCATGCTACAATGTAAGAACTACCTACCTAGGTCATCCTGATCTTATCTAGTATGCCCCATTGCAGACCGGTGCATGGGCTTTCCAACTGTACCATTATTATATGCTCTACTTATAATGTAAACAATTTGATCAAGGAAGCAGACTTTAAAAACTAATATATGTAAATTTGAATGCAAATCTCTTAAAATGAGATTACAAATTTAGTTAAACCACACTTTCACCTTCCCTCCAGCAAAGCCATATCTATGAAGATCATCACTTGCTGTAAAAGCACTGCCACACAAGCTATTTTTTTAAATGTAATTAACCAATATGAAATATTTGTCATAGGAGAAATAACGCTTGCACTTCTTTGAGTACACTCACTGAAAAGTACAGTCTAATTTTTTCTTCTATAGAGATGATCATGAAAGCAAACTTCTACATGACACATGGTGTGTTTTAAAACACATTTCTTCAGTTACCAAAATTTACATTAATGACATGGTGATTAGATTTTAAGGTTTTTATTCTTCTATAAATATTCTACTTTACTTTCCATTTAAAGCAGGAAAATAAAATCGTTAGTCCCCTACATACAAGGGGACATTTAGATGAATGTTCAACAGCAAATACAGCAGAATTTTGTTTTCTAACCTGTTTTAAGCATGGTTATAACCCCCAGAGTTTATGTTACTGATTCTAGGAGCCCTTTAAAAGACCTGGACAACAGCTTGTGATAAAAAAGTGGGGGGAAAACCTATCACAACACATCTTTTAAGATGCCATTTGCCATCCTAGCTTTCACTGTCTCTTCAGCTGGCTGAGGAACTCTCCGCCAGCCCAAAACTGTGGAGGTATTAAGAATAAAAAATAAAAATATCACAAAACAAAACCAAAACAAACAAAACAACAAAAATCAAGCAAGCTAAATACGCACATTTCCCCTTTCTACTTTCCATATCAGCCTGCAGGACAGCCCAGGGTAGAAGGAGTAAGGAAGAACAAACAAATGAGCAGTTCATGAGCTGTCTCATCAGTGTCTCAAGGTCTTCCTGTGCATAAACTGAGCCTCTCAACTTGAATAGTGCAATTAAAATCAGGTACCTTTATTTCAGTGGTGATGTCTGGTATCTCTGATGTAATAGGCAGCTTCATCTGATATGGCTTATGCCTGGTTTAACACTTGGTATTTCAGGGATGGATATGACTAATAATTTTGTCATCTTTCTCATTTTCTCAAGCATCTTTCCCTCTTCTCTGTTGGGTATGGTGAGGCCCTGCATCTTTAATGTAGTGATTGTATGCTTGCACAGCAAACAAAGGCATAAGCTCCTGTTGGCATTTACCTCATTTAGCCTAATCCAGCAAGCATGGATGGCAGTGGCAGGAAAGATAGTTTCTGGCACCCATACTGACAGCCTCCTAGATACCCCAAGCACACCTTGATTGTTTCTGCCTTGATGGTATTCTCTAACTTGAGTCTGCTACATATGCTGCTAGATTTACTCCTTTTTCCTAAACAATTAGGAAAAGAAGAAAGCACAAAGCACAACCTGCTGCTTATTTTCAAGTAACATGCTTTCATAACTTCCACTCTCTCCAATACTTCTGTGTCCCAACAGCTAAAGAATCTGAGTATCTGAATACATGTCTCTAAACTTCTAATAACATGGCAGTATGTTTTCCTGGAGAGCTAATTTGGGAGGGTAGGGGAGCAACAACTCCCAAAGAAATAATTCACAAGAATAACATTAAATCAGCTTTGATTGCTATGAACATCCCATTGGAACAGGTGAGATTTCCACTAATTCTGCATTTTACTACCCATTGTTACTCGTCACCTATCTTATAAGTTATCTTAGAGCCTAAGCTCCATACAGATTCACATTCAGTCCCCTCAGAGCCCATAATGAGCATTTTGGGGCCCGAAGGGCTGCTGAGACTGGCCCTATGCATTGGGTGTTAAGGACTCCAGGTAGTCTTGATACCTTGCTGGTGTGTATACAATTTGCTTTTTACTTGTATGGATCTCTTGGTAATGGAGAGAAACACAGTCATTTAGACTGGCAGCTCAAAAACATTGAGCTTAGGGAATGTTTCCGTTTTTAGACAAAACGTCCCCAAACTTGCCTTGCTTGAAATAAAGCAAGGGCTCTACTTTCTTAAAGAGTTTCATACCATGTAGTTGAGTGCTAACTTGGTATTTAGATATAAAATTAGATTTTGTAATGGATTTCAAATGACAGATCACTATTAGGCATTCGATCCTACATTCAGAGGAACGGGTGAAGCACCACTAGCTTTCTTATCCATGTGATGTACTCCGGTCAAATCTTTCAAGGTAGAAAATTACATAATCTGCTTTAAAAAATAATAATAAATAAATAAATAAATACATTAATGCGAACAGTAGGTGGCCAGCTGGTCTTCCTAGACAGCTGAAAAATTCCAATTTTGATTTCAGCATTTGGAACTTATTTTAATGGAAAACTGCCTTGCATATCTCACCAAACCTGAAGCAGAATGCCAGTTCTGCAAGAGACACTACAATTAAAAACTGTAATTCTCTAACCTGTTTGCGTTATCTAATTGCATAGCTCTACATCTCTTCCAGGAGATGCTAACTAGGGAATGATCCCTCAAAAGAAGCCATGCACTGCTGAAGCATCTGAATAAGGAGCATCATGTCTAATACTCCGTGTAATCAGGACACCATCCTCCTGAACGGGTAAGTACTTGCATGCTCTTTGGCATTTCTCTTTTGCTTCAGGAATATTGCTAAGTGCAATTGTCAGGACAGCTTCCAAGGCATCTCTAGAGGTGTAATACAGAATGTACAACAAATACGGACGTGACCTTTGCATTCGTGAAACAAATTTAGTTATAAGCTTATGATTGCTATTGCTTCAAATGACAGTGACTGTCAGTACTATATAATAGCTCTTTATTATTATGTCTTGTGATTCTAGATGTCCTCCTCCACATGATATTTTCTTACTATGGTAATTCTAATTATTTTAAGGTTCCTGTGCTTTTGCTTACAACCCTCAGATGGGTCACATTGAGGCTACATTTTTCCCCCCTCTGATACTGTTCTTACGGTCTACTGTTCCAGCCATGTACTTTGCTTAAAACATTTCTTACCTGTCAGCACCTGGAGAAGAATTCACAAGCTTCTGACTTCCAGTAAAAACACTATCAACCTCAATGATATTTATTTGAAACTACCACCTTACTACATTTATTTTCCCATCACAATTCCTGTATGAGTGCATTTATGTATGCAGCTGCTGAGGTCAGAGAAGGGGAAATAGAATAAAGTAGGTCAAGTTCCAAATTTCTTATCTAAAGACAGTTAATTCATATGATGACAAAATAAAGGAAGATAAAGCAGAGTATTAAAATTGCAACTGCTCCTTAACAGCAATAGGAACAGCAGGATATTTGTGGAAACCTTATATGAAATGTGATTTCACTAACTCACTCAGTGGAGGCTGCCATTCCTTACCGCAGATAGTGGTGTTGGATGGACCTAGCTGCAGGACAGTTATCTCTAGGGAGAAGCATTCAGCAAACTTATCTAAAAGCCTCTGGTTTCTTTCATCAAATAGTTAAGATTTCATTAATGCCCAAATGATTACTTAATCTGAGGTGAACTGAGGATATTTTCTCAGTTAAAAAAAAAAAAAAAAAAAAAAAAAAAAAAGATATGAAAATTCTCCTTTTGATTTTCCTATCATGAATTCCATTTGACACTTCAAATAGTCTAGTACACAAGAGAAAGCTCATCTCACGAATAGAGATATTAACTGCCTGTCACTAGTTGCTGATATTCACTAATGTTTCCAGGGTACTTATCATCTCTCACCTCCAGGTCCAGAGCTCAAGTTAAAAATGTAAGAAGCACTAAGAATTGAATAAAAGCTCCTTCACTGACACCTCTTACAAATGAGATTATGAATCTTGCTACATTTTTTTAAGAAAATGCCATCACTTATGTCTTGACAGATATTATTTGCCACACAATAATGCTCACATAGAAAAGTGTGCCCTTCTGAACAAAAGAAAAGCTCGTGTGCTGTCTTATGTGATGACTTCTTCTAAGCCTGGAAGTAAAATTAAGACAGCTGCTAGCAACAGTTTAGAATGACAAACCTATGTCAGGACTGTGAATTGTGGCTCTGTGCAGAAGGTTAGATGTAGTACTTAGGGACGTGGTTTAGTGGGTAATATTGTTGGTAGGGGGAAGGTTGGACTAGATGATCTTGCAGGTCTTTTCCAACCTTAATGATTCTATGACTCTCTGAATACTGTAGCCTCTAATGCAGTCTGAGTGATATTCTTTGTCTAATGCTGCCCCTCTGAAGTCAATGCCAACAGTCTTATGAACACTACAGTAGAAATTTAGTTAATACTTGTGCTCTGTGAAATATCATTGTCCAAAGCATAAAAGAAAAGTACAATGCTTCTTTAGCCTGTTGATCCCAGCAGAAACTAAAAGTAAAGTTCCTAGGTTAGCCACTGGAAAAGAGGAGACTGACTCATTTGTTTGATTTTAGAGGAGGCTGAATAGGGTTCATCATTAGTATGTTATGGGACTAGACATCTTGACAGCTGGCATTTGACATCATCCACAAGAAACGCACTGAACTGTCTTTTCAGAAAGTGTTAATAAACTTCTCCAGACAATAACCGAGAGGAGCAAGTGCTTAACATTACTTAATCTTATCAGAGAGCACTTGCCAAGTCTTGCTTTTATGACCGATGAAGAGGAAAGTAAACAGGAGAATGGAGGAAAGTCACTAGAAAATTAAGATCACATCAAACCAAATAGATTTTAAGAGCTAAAATGCTTCTGAACTACAACCATCACCAGATAGTGGAAGCCAGATATGGTATCTGCAATATAATGTATGTTTAGTTTGAATCTGTTCTGTGCTGCCACATGAAGCAAGCAGCTGCTAGCCTAAACAGCTTTGCTATCTTCTCTCCCTTCACTTATCCTTCCCAGGATGTAACTGCACTTACAAGGTCTTTTGGAGTCACAAGACCATTGTATTTTCCCACCCACTGTAAAGGGTACACACAATAAGAGATAAGATGTACCGTGTCAAACATCTGAGGACAGGATCAATCCTAAATTATTTGACTTTCAAAAACAGAACCACACTGTTCTACCTCGGTTATCAATCTTCAAACAAATTGGTCTCATATGAGAATTTTAAGCCATCCCATCAACACCTGAGAACAGTCTGGAATCTCAAGCATATTTCTATGTTCTTGTTATGATTTTTTTTTTTCTTTACATGAGTAGCTAATTTATGTTATCAACTTAGGTTTCAGCTTATCTCTTACCTTTATTTTAACAGTTCTTATCAGAGAAAAACAGAAATGATCTTCACATTGGCCGTCTCTTCATTTTGGTCACAACACTTCTGTTTTCCTACTATAAATGACTTTAAATAAGTTGCACTCTGAATTCTTCAAATAATTTCACAGAATCACAGAATCACAGAATAGTCTAGGTTGGAAGAGACCTACAAGATCACAGAGTCCAGCCTCCGACCTAACACTAACAAATCTTCCACTAAACCATATCCCTAAGCTCTACATCTAAACGTCTTTTAAAGACCTCCAGGGATGGTGACTCAACCACTTCCCTGGGCAGCCTATTCCAGTGCCTAACAACCCTTCCTGTAAAGAAGTTCTTCCTAATATCCAACCTGAACCTTCCCTGGCGCAACTTTAGCCCATTCCCCCTCGTCCTGTCACCAGGCACGTGGGAGAATAAAACAACCACCACCTTGCTACAGCCTCCTTTCAGGTACCTGTAGAGTGCTCAGGGGCGACCTTATTGCCTCCTCTTCTCCAGGCTAAATAGTCCCAGCTCCCTCAGCCGCTCCTCATAAGACTTGTTCTCCAGACCCTTCACCAGCTTCGTAGCCCTACTCTGGATTCGCACAAGCACCTCCATGTCCTTCTTGTAGCAAGGAGCTCAAAACCGAACACAGTACTCAAGGTCCAGCCTCACCAGAGCCAAGTACAGGGGGACTTCCCTGGACCTGCTGGCCGCACTGTTTCTTATGCAAGCCAGGATGCTGTTGGCCTTCTTGGCCACCTGAACACACTGCTGGTTCATATTCAGCCGACTGTCAACCAAAACACCCAGGTCCTTCTCTGACAGGCAGCTTTCCAACCACTCATCTCCCAGCCTGTAGCTCTGTTTGGGGTTGTTGTGCCCCAGGTGCAGGACCCGGCACTTGGCCTTGTTGAACTTCATACCATTGGCTTCGGCCCATCGATCCAGCCTGTCCAGATCATCTTGCAGAGCCTTCCTACCCTCGAGCAGATCGACACACACACCTAACTTGGTGTTGTCTGCAAACTTACTGAGGGCGCACTCGATCCCCTCATCCGGATCATCGATGAAGATGTTAAAGAGGACTGGTCCCAGTACCGAGCCCTGGGGGACTCCACTAGTGACCAGCCTCCAACTGGATTTGACTCCATTCCCCACGACTCTCTGGGCCTGGCCATCCAGCCAGCTCTTAACCCAACGAAGCATGCGCCAGTCCAAGCCATGACATTTCTAACAGCTACATTGAATCTGAATTTATGGAAGTCATCAACTATGTCCTGCAAGAGAGAGGTAAATGGATACTCTACAGTCATTTGTCACACTGACTACAACTCTTTGTTGCTCTTTCTAAAAACAACACAGGGAAGTTTTTTCAAAAGAACATAGTGATCTTTGGTCTCCAACTTAAAAGACTAAATCGGTTTTCAGGTCACAGCTGCTTGGCATTTCCTAGAAAGAAATTCTTCTCTGATTTGCAGCAATGGGTAGCTGGGACTGCTGGAAAGCAATGTCGCATTTCACCTGTGATCTTCTCTTGAAATCTCTTTCCACACAGCCCTTGAGATATCTAGGATGTTATATGTGGTTGATGGCCATGTAAAAACTGTGCTGTTGTAGCTCACAAAATCAAGAAAGCTGGCCAACATGCAGTGTGGCAATTAATAAATATTCAGGCATTTTCATTGGTATTGTAGAAGCATAGTTTAGAGTGGCAAGTGATTGTTAATAACGAGAGAAGAATGTCAACCAGCATCACTTTGATAAAAATGCACACCATAATTTCTAGGAATCTGTACCATTAGTAGGACAGTGTTGGAACTCTGTAACACAAGTGGCTTGGCTGTTGTGGGTGAGGATGACGTGGTTGTACCATGGGCACACAAGGGATGTCAGAAGACATATTTGAAATGTTTATGGATGAAGTTGGAAGCATTTTAAGACTGCTTAAACAAGGTTGATTTTACAGCTTTATTCGTTCATAGAAGCCTGGTGGATTAAGAGGACGCTACAGCTGCGTGACTGCTTTATGGTACTGACTACTCTGCAAAGAGCAAGAAAATTAAAGAGTTTTGTGCATGGCTCCGTGAAGGACTAAGAGAAGCCGCTGTCTGGTTGTGAGAAAGCGGGGCAGAGGCCTTTCTGGGATTGTGAGATTACACCTCTCCTCTAGGCTGTCTACAGGAGACAAAGACTGGTGAGTGCTGAAAGATACTTTACTCATTGAAGAAAGAGTGAGAGAAAGCACAGTAAGATCTACTGCATCATTTTCCTAACAGACTGGAAAAGTCTACCAAGTTTAGCAAAGAGCATTGTACCAAAACAGACTGACAAATACCTGCAGTTTCCTGGCTGTGTTTATGGGTTCTGCTCAAACAAACTGCCTTGCCTGGGATTTGAGGACACTTTTTGAATGCAATTTCAAGGGTTATTGGAGAAAGGAGATAAAAGTTGTCTTCATCCTGAACTCCTCATGCATTAGAAGGATGCGTAGAAATCCATACAGGCATAGGCTGTTCCTAGCACTAGCGATGTGTGTCAGAACTGCCCTGCACTGCTGCCACATACCCATGCACAAGACCCAGTGCTTCCCAGAAGCACCAGGCAGAATTACTGTGCACGTGTAAGCCAGTCACATAGCTCACAAACAGATGGGCCGTATTCCAAAAGTCTACGCAGGCATAGACCCACACATTTCTTTTTACAAAGCTTGTTCCAAGTACTCGTACCCTCAGATAAGATTCTGGTGCCACTTTAGAGAAATTACTCACATGTCTGTACTGGACATTCTTTTTATACCACTAGCTTGTTCCCAAGTTGGGCTGATAAAGCAGCAGGAGGAAGAGAGATGTCCTTTTCAAATTTGCTGCTGCTTTACCAGCCGCTGCTGCTTTACCAGCCACTGCTACAAGACAGGAGTCTAGTTAGGCTAGTTATAAAATGTTTTGTTAGTGGGCTACAAATAGCAAATTTGGAGTTGGAGTTAGGTGGCAAAATAAATTGCAACTGAAAATTCGTTCTGGAGAACTTTTATGTATTTTCAAAGATACAGCTTTGAAAACTTCAGAAGAGGACAAAAAATTATTGAGTGCATTTTTCCAGAATGATAGTATATTACCCTCTCCCCAGGAAATTAATCAGAATGCAATCAAAATACTTTTCCAGCTGCTGAAGTCTCTTCCTCCCTTGTGGATCTGTCTCACATAAATCAAATCTTAAATTCAAAGTCATGCTAACTGGACAGCTGCTCTCTGAATCTGCATGAAGTGGCAAGTATCTGCTCTTATCTTTGTTGTGCTTTCTATAGCCCTACTTTTTGAGACTTCCTTACACAGAGATCACACAAGGGAGGGAAAAAAAACCCAAACCGATAGATAATATTTTCTACAAATCAAGCAGAAACTTTGTAAGAGCCAGTGGAATGTGGTCCTCAATTACACAGAATTGCAACTTTTGTTGTGGCATTTCCACCCTACAAACTGGGATCAAAGGAGATTGCCAGTCTTTCCTCATGCTTTACTCTCAAGGCTTTCCTCAGGGAAAAGCACCCAAGCCCTGGGTATTTACTTACATCTATACATATGTCTCTACCATTCTTCATCTGCATTCTACAACACTGTTGAGTTGGATTACCTTACCCTCTACACTAAGGCTGCCCACCCTGGAGAGTGAAACGAGGCAATTTTCAACAGCATGGAGCAATACCACACAACAATTTGGGTAGGAAATGAAGAACAATTACAGCTGCAGGGGAAATATAGGGCAGGCAGAATGTAATTACGCAGGCTGGAATATGGCCAGAACACTGGGGCTTAATGTTCTTTCTTGCTCTTGTGAAAGGAACAACAAGAATACTTACGCCACAACAGCCAGACTCCAGTTTTGCTTTATGTGAACCACAGCACCTCCCATGGCACAGTTCCAGCACTGTCGTAGCCATAGGCTGGTGTTGCTCCAAGAGGACTAGTTGCCTTATGATGTTCATTGCATTAGGTGTAAAGAGTAAGAAAAGAGCCAAATCAATTTAGAAGTGAAAGCAAAATCTTCTAGGTAATTTAAAGGGACGTGCTTTCAAACTGCAAAGCACAGTACCACTGAAACGAGTGGCTGTTGGGAATCCAGATTCTTCAGGTGACTTTCTTTTTCTGTATGGATGTCTAACTTCTTGAGGTACAAAATCTGAAGGCAGACTAGTCAGGCAATACTGATATATTGGACAAACACTACCTTTGTCTTTAAGGAACACTATGAAGAAGTGAGGGCTTGGGTACGCAGAAGTATATGAAGTGTAAGTTCTTCTCCTAGGGAAGAACATACAGACAGAGGAAAACTACAATGGTGCTGCTTTGCTGTTAGACCTTTCTAAGCCTGTTCGAGGGTGTGTGAAGGATGGATCTTGTGCTTATACAGTCATCTTTACAGAGCTTGACTCCCCTCTGTATTAATAAGAAACCAAACCTCTTTCAAACCAAGCAGTGTACACTCAGAGCTTAAGATTCTGCTCAACAATTCACACTGCTTCAACACAGCAAGATGTCAGTTGCACAAACAGGAGAAACATGCTAATGAGATTCAATTAAGCAGTATAAAAGAACTCATTCAAATGACCTAGTGCATTTCTAAGCACAGTTCCCAAAAAAAAAAAAAAAAAAAAAAAAAAGAGTGCATCTGAAGTCCTTACACAAGTGGCCAGCAATCAGAAATCCACATATTTCAAGCAATGTGTTTTGCATGCCTCTACTGAGAAGTAACATGGAAGGTCTCACTAGTTCCTTTGTGCTCTTCACTGATAACTTAAGTAGCATTTTAGATGTGAAAAAGCCCTGAGGAACTGTTTTTTTCTTCCTGTAGACTAGGGGAGCAAGCTCCCACTGTACTGCACCCATACAGTCTGTAAACTGTAAAAAAGAGATATTTTCTTAGACAGCAAGGTACTGTTCTTTCCAGGAAAGCACCCAGTACATTGCTCTGGAATGGGGTTTAAAATAAATAAATAAATAAATAAATAAATAAATAAATCATGGCTCCTCTCAGATGAATTTGACATGGTTTGCAGTATGAAAATGATGTTAATTGCAATTTTAAAAGAATCTCTCTTTAGCTGTTATCAATGAGCTCTAAAGATCAGTCTTAATGGTTGAATCCCTGATGTTCTGAAGCACAGTGTGTTGAAGAAAGAGATTTTGAAAACTTTTTTGGATGACAGGAAATGTTGGCACTGCCACCATCTTCACATCTATTGTCCCTGATGAAACTGGCTTTTGGTACTTCCTCAGCCATACAAGGCTTCTATAGTCTCTTTTCTCCTTTATTTGAATGCTGTGATGAGAGACTCAAATCTTTTTGTCCCTGCTATACTTAGTATCTGTCCTTGTATGCAATAGTTTTCTTTCTCTTCCAGATGTTATCAAAGTCCAACAACTGGTCTTGGGAGCCAAGACAGATGTAAGCTATTTTTTAAAACACAATTCAAGCCAACTTTCTTTCTTTGTGATGTAAAAATATAATGAAACATTATGAATGCCTTTTAATGCTATAGAAATGCAAAAATAAGTGCTATAATAATCATTAGATTATTTATCATCATCTTTCAAGGCCAAATCCTAGCTCTAATAGCAATCACTATGGCTAGGCTCCAATGTAATTATTATCAGGGACCTGCTCCAAAGACCATCATCAAAGTCAATGAGAAAGTTTTTCCCACTGAGTTCAGGGTACTTTAGATGGACTAAACTGTCTAAGCCTGCAGAAGCTGTCTGGTCCTTCAAAGCCAACACTCACAGCGCTGAGGTTGCTGGTGATAGAGATACTTCAAGGCAGCAATCTCCATAGTACTATCTAGGAAAGTTTGACCAACCCGATTTAAAAAGCAGTTAAGTACTTTCCTTCATTACATCGGGTTGGTCTATGCCTTACTGTCACCTTAACAGCTGTGGTGGTGCTGATCAGTTTCTGTATTGTGGTTTGCTCTCAAGGATCTTTCAAACAGGCTGTTGATTTGGCAGGCCAGAAATGCATTGCAGTTTGGACAGTGACTTACTGAACAATGGCAGCAAGACCTTTCTGTTTTTCACAGCTTCTCCACTTCATTCTTGAATAAGGCGTAAGGAGCACAAGTTAAATTGTAACATCAAAGTATTTCCAAATCAAAACCAAGTTTGTTGAAATGATTCAAAGTTTTCTGTGCCCTTTGACCCCATTAAAAGGTGGATATGGGTAGTTTCAGTAGTCACATTCCTGCTTGTTTTAATCAACAGATAATTAATAGCAAATTATTATCATAATAGCATATTTTATCCCAAAGACTCCAAGACCTCTCAGTAAAACATTGGCTGAGTGCTGTGAAAAATTACACTCGAGCAATTGAGTTCAAATGAGGATGGCCCTTCTTTAACCTCTGCAGCGTGGCCACTTTCAAGAGGGAGCACAGCACCTGCTCATCAGAACACATTCCATGCAATGAGAAACAGCAAGAAGATTCTCTGAAAAAGTCAACTGGAACACTGGGGAGTACTTGAAAATTACTACTCAGATAAGAACTGGGTGAGGAAAATATGAATTATACTTAGGTTAGCTAGTGCATATAGGATGCTATGGGATCTTGCATTAAAAATTCTAGCAAGAACCTGAATTCAGCTGATCCAGTACCAACATTTCACACATCTTTCTGCTCAGTAAGTAAGGTCACACTGTGAAACACCTGTGTAATTACATTTTTTATCCTAGTTCTGGCTAGCCATAACCTTTTCGAGCTTTTGAGAACGGGTGACTTATAACCAAAAGGGTAATAACCAGAAGCCTTCTCTCTATTTGCTGTAAGTTAGTCGCTATCTGATATCTAGCTGTCAAAAGCTCTAATATAAAAAAATAAGAGCAGGAAAAAGAAAAGAAAAAAGGAAAGGAAAGAAAAAAAAAATAATAAAATGCTGATTACAGGGATGTATTTTTTGGGAAAAAAAAAAAAAAAAAAAAAAAAAAACAGTATAAATGTTACATTTTGGAAAGATTACACTGTGGAATTGTTTAAGCAGTTGACAAATAGAATGATCAGAGCAACTGTCTGTTCTTTGTGTCATCTAGAACAGCATTAAAAATATAACACTGTAGCTTGTAAGGTTTAGCAGTATTAAAACTGTTGCGAGCACAGTGACAGCAATAGCTCTTAAACCTGCCAAAACAAGTATTGACTTGCTTTGTGCTTATCAGTGTAACTGTCTTCTTCCTTCAGGACTGCAGATAGCAGCTTCCAGTTTAAACTAATTTTCATTTTCCTCAATTGAACTATCATGTTCAAGGTTTCAGCCTTCAACCCCCCACCTCCCCCCAATACGGGCTTTATTAGATTGCTAAGACACTGCCTCATAACATTTCTTGCCAAATGCACACTTAGACCCTCCAGATCAGCCAGGTTATGCCAAATTCCAGGAAGTGGCAGTTCAGTCCTGCTGGAATGCTTGTCCCACATGTAAATCTCCAGCCTGTTTTCTGAATTGATTTGGCACCGAGACACTCCTGATTTACTCCTTTCTTCCTCCCAGAAATGCCTGTGTTAGAACACGTCTTCCCATGCAGCCAAGCCCATGCCCACCCAATGTGTACTTCAGGGGTGTCAGTGGTCACTCACACCCCTGTGGGGACAGGTTCTGTGCATCCAGGAACTAGGCATTCAATGGATTCCTCTAGGTACGTGCTCCTGAATCACCAGCTTGCCAACAAAGCAGGTGAAGCCTAGCACATTTAAAAATAATCTGTAGGAAACTCAGGGAAAACCTCACAGTTTTCCTCCCCCACATGATCTTTAAAGAGAAGCTCCCTTTTCTTTGATGTTTATAAGGCATTCTGCAGGATACAACTGCATTACAAATTAGATAGTAAGTTCAATGGAGAGATGGACATCTTTATGTGTAGGTACCAAGAGCAGTATAGCTACCAAGTATCAAAAGCACTACAAGCTTGTGCAGTCTGAACTGAAATCCATGGCGTATACTGGCTGCTTAGACTAGACCTGATACTTCAGTGTTAGCTTGGATAAGTCTGTGTGCCTTGTGAGTCAGTACAACTGCAGCCCCCCAAAACTCTGGGTTATGATGACAGAGCAGTAGCAGATCTTTTTCAGGTCAATTAACTGTAGCATGACATACAATATTGAGCAGAACTTTCCACCGGACTCTGTCACAGCTTTCCTAGCAACAAAATCTTAAATAGTAAGAGATTGTGACTGCCTCCAAAACAAATTACAGACTTCTTCCTTTCAAGGAGTGCAGTCAGGAAGGCTGTAGATTGGAAGGATGGATAAGAAGGGAAGGAAGTATGGGCTAGCATTTTGGCTCTGTGATACTACGGCACCTGTTCCCAAGCACATTTATTTAGTAGGGTACTTTTAACTTTCCCAAAGTCTCAGGGGTCATAACCTGAGCAAACTGCGTCAAGGTGATCTTGAGATCTACTGTCTTAATAAAGTTGCACTGAAATGCAGATCACACACAGTGACCAGCTCATGAAAAACAATTTGGAAAGAACTGAGCTAGGTCGCTCTGCACAGTGTTCATGGAATTTGCAGTGGAATTTATTTCCCTAATGCTGAGTTATTCTACAAAGTTGGAACTTTCATGTAAAAAGAAATGTATAGCCTTAGCTATACATTTAGTATTCCCTGTAACTAATGAGCAGCAGTGTTAAACTCTGCTAACATATTTTCTACATTAAAATTCACAAGAAAATCATTCATGATTCTGAGAAATCTGGCAACCTATCCATAACTAGTTGGGTTTCAAAATGGCAATTAGCCATTTTGTGAAATGTATCTTCTCTACCTGCACTTTCTAACAGTAAACGTGTTTGTTTGTATTACTATATGATGAGCATGTGTTAAACGTTATTTCATGCATAATACTTAACTTCACAAAGAGCAAACTAAGAAAACAAGAAAAAAATGGTGTGGGTTCATAATCCACATAAATGGTAAATGATTTAATAATTAAAAAAAAAAAAAAAAAAAAAAAAAAAAAAAAAAAACACCTGTAGGGCCTGCTTGGGAGGAAAAGAGGGCCAGGTCTTCCTGACTTGTCAAATGGACAACATTACAATGCATGTTGCTGTTTGTGTTACCTGTTTTGTGTACCAACAGCTACATGTAACCAACAGATGTTAGCAGAGATGGTGAATGGTACTTAACAGAAGCTGTGTTTTAGTGCAGGAACTGTACAGGACAGGATATGGGATTGACTTCTCTAAGACAAAAATTAGTACTTTAATCCTGCAGCCAGAAAAAGCAGTTTGTCTTGAAAAACTTTCTAGAGCATGTTCTTTTGGTTCAGTCCTCTGTCACCACTGCTCACTCATTTCAGCCAGCTACCTGGGAAAGTCAAATGACTTTTCTTCTAGCTGTTAACACTAACGGCTGGCTGTGGCTGGCTGTGGTGGGACACAGGACAGCATCTGCTCTGCAAGCTGTGGGACAAGGCAGCGTTGATCCAGCATGTCCCCACCACGGTGACTTCGCCGACTTGTGTCCCCACCAGGGAAGTTGCCCTCCGGGATGAGCTGCCGGGGATTTCTGGCTGGAAATGCTAGAGTGAGAAGGTGTCATGCTGAAAGGGATGCTTTCGGCTTCACTGAAACTGTTGTTTTCTTTCTCCCCTTCCTCCCAGGAAGGGGGTGATCCTGACCATTTCTTTTCGTACACTTTGAGGTTTTTGGAGAAGTTCAGAAAAGTAGCTGTCTCAGCATTTCCAAAACAGGGTTCTAAGCTCTCCTGTTTGAAATAACTTTACACGTAGAAAGACTGAAAAACTTGGTCGGAGAGAGCGGTCAGCGTGTCAAGCAGACCCCACACTCCCAGTTCTTGGCTTCTCTGTTTAACTTTTTGTAACTCAGCCGGGGGGCATCCGGCAATGGCCGAGCCGTGAGGGAGCAGAGCTCCGCGGCGGCTCTGCTTGAGGCGCTCCTCCCGCCTCACCTGGGGCGGCCCAGGGGACAGGGGCGAGTCGGCGAGCGGGGCCGCCTCCACGCAGGCGGGTGAGGGGTCTCGGGGGGCGGCCGAGGGGGGCCGTTGCCCCCCCAGCGCTCCTTCTCCTCAGGGGCGGAGTGAGGGCGGGCAGGGGCGGCGCGGGGCCGGCCCCGCTGCTGCGCGGCCGCTGCTGCGCGGGGAGGGAGCGGCGGGCGCCGAGCTTCAAATGAACATTACCGGCGCTCGGCAAGGGCAGCGCCGGCGGCTCGGCCCGGTTGGCGGCGTTAGCGGCGGGACCTCGTCCTCACCCTCACCTTCCTCCGCCACGGCGGCAGGTAGGCTGCGCGCGTCTAGCGTGCGAACTTCCAGCCTCGCAGCCTTCCCCACCGCGGCGGCTCCCTGAGACGAGGAGGGGGGCGCGGGGAGGGAGCCGTGGGATGAATCCCGTCGGGAGTCGGGGCGCTTCGTTTCTCGCCGCTGCCCGAGAGCTTGGAGCCCTCGGAGCTTTCCCATCTGCGGGAGCGCCCCTGCCCGCAGGCAGGAGGAGAAAGGCGGGGCTGGGGGCTTCGGGGCGCTTCCCGCGGCTCCGCGCCCTCGTTTCAGCGGAGGGCTTCACCTTGTCCCAATAAAAGTTATTTCCAGGGCGGGGAGCGTTTTGATTTCTTTCGTTCAGCCTTAAACGTGCCGGTGTGCTCTTAGCCCCGAACGGAGCCTGGGTTTGCAAACGTCAAGTGCCGGTCCGCCTTTCCAGCTTGTTGAGAACGCGTTCGAAGGTTGAGTTACAATCTCATCTCACGTATTCCGCTTGCACAGTTCCTTTGGAACTTGTCTAAACGGCGTTTTCAACAGAGGAGAGTGAACTTAAAAGAAAACGGGGTCAGCCGTAGATCCCGGGCATCAAACGCTGCTCAGGTCCCAGAAATAGGCTGGGGAGCAGCACGGCTCCTGCTCCCCACGCACGCTGCTCCTTTCGTGTTTCCTTGGCATTTCTGACAGTCCCTGCAGCCCATCAGCTCGATGGTTTCCGCTTAGTTTGCTGTAACAAGCATGGTTTCTAAGCCTGTGTTCTTACGCAATTGTATTAGTCGTCCTTGACTCTCAGGGGCTTGAGGTTCTGGTAGAGGTTGTGGTTGGTCTTAAAATAGTAAACTCTGTTTAGTGCAAGCTTTTTCTCTTTGTAGTTTTAGGGTTTAGATTTGTGGAAAAGACGATGACTATGAGGGAGTATGCTGGCGAGAAATAATGAGCTTGGATATTGAAAAAGGTTAAGAGGTATGTTTTATTTCCAATGTTGTACACTGGGTGCAATAGAGTTCTTAAGTTATTGTCTCTCTCGTGAAGTCTGCAAACAAGAACTGACAAATATTTCTCTCCCCATAAGTGGGTCAGATGATAACATCTTCAATTGGACCTTATACTTCTGTGTTGGACAGCTTTGGTTGCTAAGTAGCTATGAATTTCTAATCCCAAAGTAAATGATGTCATAATGACATCACCACGTCCTTTCACTTGATTGATTCTCATAAGAGAACAGTAATGAGATTTGATATACATGTCCCATCTCTTTAATATTCTTCCTCTGCTTCAGGGGATTTCCTGACCTGCCTGGCAAATTCCAATGAATCACAGTGAGCTCTAGTAAAAAGACATTGCTCTGGAGACCGGGTGGAATGTTAAAGGGACAGTGGCTGATCCTGGTCACCTCCAAACCCGAGGAACTTGGCAGCTAATATTTTCCGTGTGGAAATCTAGAAATGAAGGACAACAATATAAAACTTGGAGTTTTTAAATTGACTTGCAGGTGCTAAGGGGACTTGAATTTCAAAGACGCTCAGCTTGTTCAAATTGGCTTTAATTGGGTATGTGGAGCTTCAGCACTTCTCAGGACCAAGTCACTTAATGTGTGTGAATCTGAAGGCTTTAGATGAGGGCAGGGGAACGGGGCAAACATAAGCCGATATCTTCAGTTGCTAAAACAAATTTAGTCATAAGGGTAAGTAGGTGAAATAAGTCAGAAATTGCCATGTTAGTACAGTTAAGATTTATTTTTTTTAAGCTAACATTGTTTAAGCATTGGTAAACTTGGGGCATTTTAATATGAACATTGCTATTGTAAGAAACTCCTTGTAGCAGAGTTCTAAATCTCGGGAGTATGTGGAATGTGTAACAACCTGATGTTCTGTGTTTCTTCAGAGGCTAAAGGTATGAATGATGTCATTTGGTGATGATCATGTGTTTTTACAGCTTATCTTTCTCGTGTGTTTATTCATATGAGCTGGGGTCTGCATTAGAAGGTATTTGTGTTCATGATAAATAGCTGTGTTGTGATAATTGATTTATTCATACCTGAATATTCATATTCTGAAATATTCTAGGTAGGACCTTGCAGGTTTTGTGTGTGTAAATCTCCCTATTTCACGTGAACGTGGAAATGGGGAAAAACAAAGCAATTCTCATGTCTGCCTTGTTCAATACGTAGTTTTGTTTGGTAAACTTAAATGCTGAGTCTGCCTCTGGCATTCAGGGGCTGCATCCTCTGATCTTGTTTGATTCTTGAATATTGTGGGTCACTACAAATGCATTGCGAAAGTAAGCACCAATTTCTTAGCAAGCAGATCGGTGGTTAATGTGATTGCTTAAGGTACTGGCTGCTGATGTGATGCTTCCATTATTGCTAAAGTACCGCAGCGCTGATGGCACTATTAAGTACAGCACAGTAGTAATTGAAGATGAGGACTGTGAACAAGTGGAGTAGGAAGGTGGTGGGGGAAGAGGTTTTTGACTATATTTGAATCTATTCATTGTGTAAGGGCAATCCAAGCTACAGATGCCAAAAGGAAATTTCTAAATAATCTGTAAGAATTCTGCAGTCATCGTCCTATCTGCAGTGACAAATTTCCACAAGCTTTAGATGCTTTCTGAGATGACTCAAGCATGAACAAGTGATTTGGAAAAAGAAAAAAAATATATATATATTATCTCTGAAGAGAATCCTTGGTGACAATTTCTTTTCATGTTATCTTAGGATTTTCTACTTACCATGACTACTTCTAACTCAGGCTCGCATTGAATGTTGGAAGTGAAAAATGAATTTGGACTTGGGGACATATCTGTGCCTTTCAACTGCATGTTAGATGGTCATCTGTGACATTTGCATGGTTGTGCTTTTAATATGGTGACACATTTGGTTACATAAAATGTAGAAAGCGGTGCACCTCAAAGCCTTTGTGAACACTTGTAATGTGAGGTTGTTGCTGCAGTCCTGACCTCTTTGAACAAGCGATGACAGCACAGACGTGGCCAAGCAGAGAGACGGTGAGCACTTCCACTGCCATGACAGATCTCGCCTTAAAAGACAAGGTCAGTTGTTGCAGTGGTTCGGTGAAGCAGTGGACAAAGCAACAAAGTCTTTTGTTGTACAAATAGCACAAGTCTGAAGTCTGCGTTTCTTATTGCTGTCAACTCTAAGATTAAGCTGCGTTCAAATCAGAGGTGAATTATCTGGTATCTGACTTGAAAAAGCAACAGTTGGTTTGATATTAGTGAAATTCTAGTGTCTGAGATGCGTTGTTCCCCTGCTTCCAAAAGTATGTCCTTTGGCTGTCGGTGTAAGGGCAGCTTGTGTCTCAGCTGTGTCTTTTGTTGTAAGCTTTGTCTCAGAATGGACTGAAGTACTGAGTGGATTAATTGACCTTTTTAGTTTACATTTTAAAGGGGAAAATAATATCTGAGACTTCCACAGGCCACTTGTGAGTGTTTCATAAAAGAAATGCCAGCAGTTGGATATTTGGAATGTGTTTTGCTCAGTCAAATTGAAAGAGAACCTTAAATGCAAATCCATCCACACCTGGATCTCCTTTACTGTTGAAAAATCTCTGCTAGCTGCATAGAGTGCTGTTCCAACAATGCAGGCAGGATTTCGTCCCCGACATAAGAGAAAACAAAAACATTTTTTTGAAGTATCTTTGTACCTGTGCTCTCCTTTCAGTTATGAGGGAACTTGAAGAAAGGAAATATCATAGTGTAGCATGAAGAACAAACTGTTTCCAAGAAGAAATCCTTTTGGCTTCTCCCCCAGATGTATTTTGCAGTAGCCTTAACGGTTCAAAATCTGGCCAACAGTCCAGGTAGAGAATGCAGAAGACGATGTCCATGTCCTCTGCAGACTCAGTGCTAAAGGCTGCCCTCCGTCGCACTGGTGGAGCTGGAGCAACGTTGGCGTGAGTGGTCATGCTCTGGCTTTACCCCAGAAAGAGACCATGCCATTCATATTTAAATTCTGGTATTTCTGTGTTACTACTCTAATCAGACTTAAATGTGCAGAAAATACCACTTCCTCGACAATAATTCTGCTTTGTACTGGGTTAATTACAGCTTTTCACTACAAAAGATGCTACAGGGAACCCACGAGGCATAGCAGGTGCAAGTCCTTTGACTTGAGCTGTAATTGCTGCACTGCTTTGAGTAATCACTTCGGTGTCTCAGAAGTCCTGTGTTTGTCTTACTCTGTAGGAATTGAGATGTGCCACTGTTGTCTGAAGAAATCTAAAAGAAATAAAATTAAATCCAGATGTCAGCCTTATTTGCTGTAGCTTAACCTCCATATTACATATGACAAGGTTTAAGTTAGGCATGCTGATGCATCAGTTGTTCCAAAAATCACTTCACGTCATGAAATCACTTCTGAAAATTCATTGTCTAGAAGTAGAAGTATTACTTAAGGATGATCAAGAGAGGGTTTTTTTGTTGTTGTTTTTTTTTTGTTTGTTTGTTTGTTTAAGGTAGAAAAACCTTGATTTATATCTTTATTCACATTTCTATATTTTAAGAGAGATGTTGTTAGCAAACATAATGCTGATTTTAGTCTGAAGTGCCATCTTAGAATTGTCTTTGCATAAATTAAATCTTTTCTGTACAAAGTAACTTAAAGTATGCTTAATTATTTTAATGTTTAATTAGCAATGTTATAATTATCCCTGCCCAGGGCAAGGGCATTGGAACTAGATGATATTTAAGTCTCTTCCAACACAAACCATTCTATGGCTCTATAATGAAAAGCACCAGTGAAAAATCAGCCATTCTGATACCAAGTGTTTTCATATGCCTTCCAAGCAGCGCCTACAAAAGTTGAGGTTCCTTTGCAAAACTGTGTAACGAGACCAAAATCTAGGGCAGGAGATGGGAAGGAAAAATCATGGCAGATGTGAATAAACACACAATGTTTTCATTTTAAAATACACCTTTGCAGTTACGGATCAGTGTATTTCTTTCAGTTGGAATTAAAACTTCTTAATATCAGACAGATAATTTCTTTGAATTCTGCTTATGGAAGAAATTACTCCCCCCTAAGTAAAATAGACACAACTAAGGTAAAGATACAAGCTATTTCTCAGGGAAGTTTGCTCAGCATATTCATCACTTCTGAGTAGTTTTTGGAGGGGAGGGAGAAAGTTTGTGCACTTTTCTCCTTACATCACCTTTCTCCTTCAGTTTGCCTGTGAAGGTGAAGGGCACACACCAGTACCTCTTGATCAGCCTGAGCCCTGGAACCAGTTAATTTGGTGTTCAGTGGTGGAGCTTAGGGGAAGGGGTTTGCTTTTAGTGGTGGATGGGGTTTTTTTGTTTGTTTGAGTCTGACAAGTGATACACTGCTTAAAGAAAATATTTTTCTCTGTCTAGGTGATATTGCTATTTAACACATCTTAATTTCAGGCTCTGCCAACTGTTTCCCCACCACACGACTATTTTCTCAGTGAAGCTGAGATGAAACGAGGCAGCTGTTTTAAAACAAGTGTCGCACGAATAAAACATGGCCTCCAGTTGTGGTTACAACAAGGGGGCACTGTTTAGTATTCTTCTCTCTACCTCTTTTGTTTTTTAAAGACTAATGAAAGCCTAAGGAGATGTTCACAAAACCACACGAGCACAAATCCTTATTATTGCACTGATGATGAGCCGTGATGCTGGAGGTTTTGCGTGCCGCATCTTTGCCTTCTGTAAATGCTGCACATAGCAGGAAGGGAGAGATAAAGTGACACAGACACTTTAATTATGATTTGATTACAGAACAACCAGAGGAGACTCTTCTGAGGAATGTGCAATTGGAAAAAAAAAATAAAATAAAATAAAATAAAAAAAATCTTAGGACTAGTTAACCTCTGAAAATAAAATTTTCTGGGATAATCTGAAGTGTGCTTTTACATTCAAAAAGATTATCGTCCCGCAAGAATCTTGCCTTTGGTGTGATCAATCATCTCTAGCTTAACAGATGTGTCTCAAGGAAATACAGTGTCATCTTTTTCCTTAGTTGCACCTGGCTTGCTTCACCCAGCAGTCCCAGCTTAGTGTCCACTGCCAGTCATGTGTGCGAGGGCAGCACAGAGCCTGCCATTGAACTGGGAGCAAGCAGCCATCCCTGGGCTGAAGCACAAGACAAGAGGAGCATTTTAAGCATTCTTGGAGCACTTCTTCTTTTCCTTTTAAGGGCTAAAAGCTTTTCAATCTCACCAGCAAGAGAACTGGAGCCGTGTAAACTTGTTATGCATGTTCTGAAGGGAAGATGTTGCAGGAAAACTCCCTGCCTTTTGCTCTTGCAAGCTACTTAATAGCAGAAAACCACATGGTTAAAATATTAAGCTTTTTTGTGGGTTTAAATGATACAAGTTCCATTGATTTCACTAGCTGTAAAACCCAAGTGAACAATTCAATATCTGTCCAGAGCTAAATAGCAGCATGCCTTCAGCCTAAAACGTAAAGACAGTTAAACCTCAAGTTACATTCTTGGATAGTAATCGTGTTGTCTTCACTTTTCAAAAAGAAGCTTGCCCGTATCAGGCATGCAGTTGATTAAATGGTGGCTTGCACCTGCCAGCTGGGGAACAAGGAGGTGAGAGCAGGAGCTGTGGTGCAGGAGGCTTTCAGGTGGCAAACAGTGAAAGTTTTTCTTCTATTTTCTGTAGAACGTATACCACTTCTGCTTTAAAATCCTTCTTCAAGAGTAACATCAGTTGCTCTCCCTGAACTACTTCTCTCCAGCCTAAAAGAGCAGGTCCTGCCGGGGCCCTCCAGGCTCCAGCTGGAGATGTGGTGTTTGGTTGGAGTCTCCAGCGTACACGACCTGCTTTTCCCTCTGCTCACAGAGGCCATGTGAGGCTGGGCTTTGTTGATCTGGATGCTTGGATGCTTTCTGAATGGGTGGAGGCTTGTAAGAGCAGTATTGGCTGGCTTCGTTCATCCCACTGATGTCTTTTCCAAAGCCTGACCTTGTTTCTGAACTTGTGTGCCTTCAACAGCAAGAGGGACACCTGCTACTGACCGGGGTCAAGGCAGCTGGAAAAGGCTGTGTCCAAGGTGCTTAAAGCTTACTGCCCTTTCTGAAAAGGTGCTGAGAACAATTAAGCTTAAGCGTAGCTAAAGCTGGACTGTGTTCAACAGCCTGTCAGCCTCCTTTGTCAGTCAGAAGGGCACTTCCTAGTGTAGCGTCTCTAACATTTCTTTTTAAGAGCCCTGAAACCCTCCAACCTCCAGCCTTTCAGTTTGTACTGACCCGTGTGTATTTCAGGGTGACAAAAACCACTAGCTAGCAACTTAGGGACAATTTGTCAGGGGTCACTTGAACAAATTGGGTTATTTGTTTTCTGCCTGACGTTCCCTGGTTGGTGACTAAGTGTAACTTTGCATTGAGCTGTGCAGAGCATAATGACGCTGCTGTAATGCTTTGTAGAAATGCCTAAATACTAAATACCTCCCACCTTCCCCACCCCCAAAAAGAGTGGGGTTACTGAGAGAGAAAGCTGCTTTAAAGTATCTAGGGACAATATTATATAAAGTAAATAGAGACTTTATTATAAGGGCTATAAATTTCAATAATAGCCCTTTAGAACTTTAATACTGGACATAAAAATTAGAATAAAATTATTTTCTTGAGCTGTGCAGATAGTGACAAATGCGATCCTTTTCAACAATAAAGACAGATCTTGCTATCCATCTATTGCAACGTTACTCTGATAGAAGGTTACCCATTACGAAACCATTCCTCAGCAGCAAACTTCATGAGCTGACTGTTATTTTGTCAGGAATTAAAAGGTTAGAGCAAATTGACGCTCTGATCATCTCCCTTAATGAAGACGGTTATATAAGCGTTACTTCCCTGTAGCTGATGGAATTGCATCTCCCATGCCGCTTCTTGCTTTCCATGTTGTTTATAGATTAACAAGGCAGAGTTAGCTGTATTTTCTGCTTTTCTTGTATCTGTTCTTGAGGCTTATTAGCACAAAGTAGCTCTGAGCCGTGGCTTGGACACCAGAGATTCTGAAAGGCTCCAATAGCCATAATAATGGAGCTGGATGAAGGATGGTGGTTGCCATGGGAACGGTGCATGTGCCACACAAGATAATGTAACTGCTGTAGTGCAGAGATCCGTGCTGCATATTGATTGCAAGATTTCTTCAATTCCTTACAAATTTGGGGCTTTACGCTCTCTGTTCCACCCAGCAAGTGAGAGGAGCTTAGCAGCTGGACTAAATCCAGAGGGGTTTTTGCTGATTTGAAAAAAGTTGCTTTTTTTTTTTTTTTTTTAATGTGAGGGAAGAGGAGGGGGTCCCAAATGCTTGAGATGATTGCTCAGTTTGCAGCCTGTCCTTGTGGAGCCGACAGTGCCCTAAGTGTTACATTAAAATGGATTACTGGAGCAGTGGAGCTGAGGTACTGTGGGTGGGTGCCAGGAGTTAAGGGTGACAACAGAAGGCCCTGCGACCCTGCGTGCCCCTTGTGTGGGGTGTCACCCACATCCCTGCCTGAGGCTGGGCTTCCAGTCCACAGATTGGTACGTGGTGTGCCTGGAAAATAAGGACGACACTGTGCCATTCTGTTAACCAGCTCTGACAGATCCAGCTTTGGCCTAGGCTTCCTGGGGATGCCAGCAGTGCCAATGCCAGCAGCCTGAAGGCTGCATCCCCAAAGCAGCAGCTCTAGAGGCTCCTCTATCCTATGATCTCACGGCACTGGAGCTGAGCTCTTCCCTACGCAATGTTTCACAGAGTGGCTTGTCCCCAGGACACCTGCGCAGTCTGGTGTGTCTCGATTGCTCTTGTTGGTAAGCAGCTGAAAAATTCCTGTTTCAGCTTGTTGAGGAGTCTAATTAGTGGTGTAGCTGTGCAAAATGTCTGGATGATGAAGAAATATCAGTCACTGACAGGAGGATAAGGCAGTATTGGTTATTGGGGGGGGGAGATAAAACAGGTGTTTTAATTTAGAGGAATTCTGCATGAGCAGGACCACTCTTGGTTATGGTTTTGGATGAAGTAGGGTCGTCATCTTTTATAAATATCTGAAAGTCATGCTTTTTGAGGTTGCACTATCTATCAGGTTGGCATAATTCTGGCAGGCTGCTAGAACTGTCTGCCGTGGTCAATATAAACAAATGAACTGGGACTGGTTTTGATATCATTCTGCAGCCTAGGTTTTCTGGATCCTGGAGTAACATCACCAAACCTGTAATAATTAACCAAATAGGTCAGACTCTCGCTGGCATAAACGAGTGAAGGTCTGTCAGGGGTCTCATTAGTGAGGTGCAGCATCACTGCAGATAAACTCTTGCATGTGATCTCAATGAATGCTCATACTCTGCTTTGGGATCCTTCTTCCTTTGCTTGTATGAGATCTGTGCTGCATTCATTCCTCAGCTGTGTA
This sequence comes from Nettapus auritus, assembly GCA_011076525.1. Classification (NCBI taxonomy): domain Eukaryota; kingdom Metazoa; phylum Chordata; class Aves; order Anseriformes; family Anatidae; genus Nettapus; species Nettapus auritus. The sequence goes on along the minus strand of CM021776.1, from coordinate 4,965,012 downwards.
ATTACTGATCCGATGGGGCCTTTTGAGATGATGTATGCTGCCTCATTCCTACTTCATGCTATTTGAATCTCCAGCTGTTTTCTGTATCTACCTTTCATGCATCAGAACTTCAGGAACTGAGTTGGGGAAGTTTTCTGTGTCTGTGCTAAAGGTATTTATCCTGAAGGAGAGGCAGGTAACTCAAGGTACGTGTGAGACTTATTTGTCAGAAATGTGGCCATGTTTAGTAACACTAGGCTGCTGTGGCCTGGGAGCATTGATTGCAGGGTAGTGTGAATTTGATCAGTACAGGTCAACTCAGATGCAGTGCTTCAAACATCCTTTCAAGGTTTTTTCTTCACTACTCACTATTCCTGTTTTTGGGTCCTACCACCACATCCCTGTTGTGCCAGTTCACAGACCTGTTTGTACAGGGTTGGCTCCTCCAGAATTCCTCACAGCTGGTTTGTCATCTCTCCTATCGTGCTTTAATGTTTTCTGGAGTTATGTAACAGTTCACGGGTGAAGTCTTTAGTCTTTTTTAAACAAAATATATGTTGAATTTAGCAAATGACCTAACGGGTGAACCTGGATATTAGGCATTGCCTTAGATGCCAGTAAGCCTCCTGCCTGAGTGAAACCTGCCTCGGGCAGCATCAGTCACCCACCAATATGGGAAGCACCACAGCCACACAACATTTGAGGCTTCTCCTGCCCTGCAAACCCTTCGCAGGCAGCTCCTGCAGAAATGCAGCTTCAGCCCTCTGTTGTGTGAACAGGAATTAGTCACTCGTGGGTATATGCATATGCATATACTCTACAATGCCGACCTTTTCCTCCTATTAGTTACTTTCCTGCCATAACTTGCTGATGTTTAAGATGATTGTGTGGGTTAAACAGTGTTGCAGTTAAGACAGACGTGAACACACTGAAACTGAGTGTCACTTGTAACTCCTGTTTTGACCTCTGCTGTGCACCCAGCTGGAAGCGGAGTGTCACGGTAATGAGGTGGTGGTATGGCTCCGGATGAACGTGGAGCACTGGCACATTATTGGCTGTCACTTGTTTGTCCTTGGATGAAACATAATGCATCTCTTTTAAAAGAAATACTCGGATTTTAACTATGGGCATATATGTGTCTAGAAATGCAGACAGCAGCCTGGCTGTAAGTGCCAGTGAAGAACACAGGTGAATATACTTGCTCTTCTTTGCAGTGTTTTATGGTGCTGATGGCTGTAAGTCTATTAGATTGGTCCCAGGAATTCTCAACGTCAAAACAGTGCTGCTTTTGGTAAAGGCAGGGACTGAGTTTATAGTATGGTGCTTTCCTTTTTTTCTGAGTAAAGGAGTGCTTCAGAGGCTAGATTACAAACACACATGAAAGACAAGGAATCTCCTGCTGTCACCTTGTTTGCCGAATGTATTAAGTTTCCCGTTACTGTAACATCAATGTGATGTTAGGTGACTTGGTGGAAGTGTGCTGATTCTGGCAATGGCTGGTTCTGTGTAGCACTTTGTGTACAACATCTGTAACTCTGCCTTGTTTTCTAAAGATGCAGAAATTGAGTGATGCTAGAGGAATGACTAACGCCCTGTAGCTGAGCAGATTTTAGGGGTGCAGGTCTGCTAAGAAATGCATCTGCCCTCCCCTATCCCACCAAAAATTACCAAAACCTCTAGCACATGAGATGGCTGGTGGATTAAATCTGATAATGTCTCAATAATAGGCATGTGCAGTTGAGAAGGGAATAAGTATGAATTCTCTGAAGAGAAGAGCAGGGAAGTGAGCTATACCCTTGCCTTGGAAAGGTCAGGGACAACGGGCTACCAGTCGTTTTCGTTAGCTGTGGATCTGATCCACAGCATCTAGAAACAGAGGAAGGGTTTTGTCATTTATACCCATACAACTAAGCGGAGACCGCTTAGATATGCTTGGCAGAATTCATCTTCATGGCTAACTGTAAAAGGAGATTGATAGTTCTGCTTTGCAGTGACACTCAGAGGACTGCTTAAGGAAGATCATTTTGCCACGTTTGCATTCAGTTACTCCAAGTATATCCATTTCCACTGAGCATAAGGATTACTTCGATTTTACGCAAGAAGAGTTTCCAAGGAGGTGCTAGGTTTACACAAAGAGTTGCTAAGGGTCTCCAGGGGACTTGACAGATTTACAGACTGGTGACATACCACTGGAATAGTCTCAGTGGGAATCTGGTTTGATTATAAATAATAAAGAATTTGAGGTGTTCAAGTACAATGTCGAAAAGCAAATTAGGCCATGGAACACTTCAGCTTGCCTCCCCACAAAAGGGAACTGAACTGTGACTCATGGAATTTATTTATTATAGCTTTAGACTTTCTTATTATTAAATGAGCTTCAGCATTATGTTCCATTTCTGTATGTCTTCATGGTAAAGCAGATTGCTTAAAAATAAATGGGTAGTTTATGAAGGTAAACTCATGGGAGGAGTTAGGGATGTTAAATGGAAATTACCCCAAAGAATGTGTTTTTGTTTTGTTTTATTTTGTTTTTTAATTGAGCGTGTATATCTTAGCCAAGTTTATAATGGACAATAATGGGCTTGGAGAAAGCTTGGGTGTACCTTAGGTTCTGCCTGAGGTGGAACTTCAGAAAGATAATTAAACTGTTGTGTGTGGGGTCGTTTTCTATTTGCTTTTTTTTATAAACCACTGTTATTTGCAGATCATGTCTGTGCTAGCACTGGCAGAAAGGCAACCCTATTCAGTTTTTCTTTTGTCCTTTATATAAGGACTTGCTGCCTTGTCTTCTGAATAACACAAAAGCTTTTTTATTACTGAGGAATACATGCTGTCTGAGCAGATCCTCTAAGATACTGGTTTCATTGCATGAAAGCATTGTCTCTTCCTTTTGCAGCTATTTTGGAAGCTGCAGAAAATTGCAACGCAAATGCATCGCAAGGGCAGTGCCGCGGATGTGGTGATTTGCTTCAAGTGGTTAACAAAAAGTTCTGAGAGATGCTGAAGATATGGCACCTAATTATGTGAATGTCCACGTACCTGCTAGTTAAAAGCCACGTGTATTGTGGCTACAGATTTATTCTCTTCATTTATAGACCTACTGATGCTCCCATTACATCAGGAGTGAGATAAGAGGTGGGTGAATAACCTTCCTTTACAGGTTATGTAGGTGTCTCCCTGCAGTGCATTGTATTCAGGCTCCTTCAAAAGCTAGTGCAGCTTATTTTTGCTACAACATATCATGGGGATTAATCACGTTCGCATATTGCAATTAAGATTAGCTGCTTGTTCGTTCCACGCAAATAGTCTGCAAATCGCACTGGTGATGGGTAACATGGAAAAACATGCAATAAAGCAAAGAGAATTGTGGAGGGGATGTCCGAGCAGTCATCTTCATTGTGGGGGATGAAGGTGTGCAGATGAAGGATGGTGAGGCTGCTCACAAATAGCTTTCTATTCTCAAAGCGTTTGAACTTGCAGTTCACAAAGATGTATCAGTTGTGCGTCCCTTGTGGGTGAAAAGACATGTAAATAATTAATACTTCAAAGGGATGGTCATAATGAGAAGTGTACTGTTATTCTATAGCGGGCCTTGGTAGCTTTCTCCAGTTTTTTAAAGGCCACCTGCCTGTCTTGCTGCACGTGGGAGGCTTTAGTAACACTGGAAGAAGCGACGCAAACCAGAGCTGGAACGATCGCCACTTGGTGCTGCGAGAGCAGTTGCTCCTCTTTGGACCTGTTGGGTTGAAAGAATAGCCAAGAAACAGAACTGCAGGCATTCTTCACGTTTTGTTCACTGTTTTATTCCACTTGGTCTCCTACTTCTTGACTTTATGGTAAAAAGACAGCCTGCTGTAAGTAATTTAGCCTTTCCCAGGAGGTGAGGGATTTGGTACTGCTTGCCTTGAAGGGGTTAGCTCTGAGTGAGGAGCTGGTAGCAGAAGAGCTTTGAATAGCAGCAGGCAACAGGTAACAACCCCAAATGGCAGCACACTGGGCTTGCCACTATTTCTTGCTTGCTTTTGGATTCTGAGCAGCAGCAGCAAAAAAACTTGGGCTTAGAAATGCTGTAGCCTTTTTTTTTTTTAAAAAAAAAAAAAAAAAAAAGCCAAGTTGTTGCTTGAGAGCTAACACTGGGTCAAAATGTGGCCCACAAGTGATTGCTACGCTTCGGCTGGCACATGCCAGATGCTATTGTGTGTGAGAGCAAAATGTATTGCTCTCTCAGGATAGCTTTTTGTCAATGCATATTCGTGCACTTCAACAGAGAAGAGAATGGCTGGTGTAAGATTTACGCGGGTGCCATATGTTCTGCTATACTCATGCTATCAGTTATTACACTAAGGTGGTTTCTGTGGAACACCATGCAAGTCTTTCTGGTGGTTCAATACACTCATGTGCCTTTTCTGCGGGGCTAGAGGAGATAATTCTGCTTGGGACGGGAGCAGGAAGGCCATTGGTAGGTTTGTGGGAAGTACTGCTTTTCCTGAAGTGTTTGATTTAACAAGATATTAGGGGTCCAGCGGTGTTTCTTCATGACATTTCTGCCTTCAGGATGGAGGGTTTACTCATGGCCAGTAGAAACAAGTGCTGCTCTTCCAGTGGGAATCTCTTGTAGCGGACAGCTGGGAGGCTGGAAGTGTCAGCAAGAAAGCCCAGGGACTTCTGCAGAAAGCTCTGACTCCACTGACCTCGATACACTTAGAGCAGTGGACGGTGCAGTTCTGTGCCTTTAGATGTGGTTATGGGGAGCATAAAATACCAGCTAGAAGACAGTTGTGCTGCCATGCTGCTCTGGGTCCGTATTTTCACCAGGAACATTGAATCAATAAGTGTTCTGTCTGGATGAAGATGGCTATCACGAAAGGATGCTGCTTCCACTTTTTTTTCTTTGGGGGGGGGGGGGGGGGTGGGAGGGTGGGGGGAGGAGGCTAATTCATTCCCTGCTACCTAGTGTCAGTGTTGCTGCCACAAATTATTTCCCCTTCTGGAATGGCAAACCAAGAGAATATGCATTCCCTTTAGAGCAAGGCTCTATATTTCATTTGAATGATGATGACAGCTTCCATAAAAGCAGAGGTGAAAGTCTCTCTCTGGCTGAACGTGCAGAGGAATCTGAAACTCCTAACGCTCCATTGAATGATTTGTGTTTGAGGATGTCTAAACTGTCTTGCAAACAAATGTCTTCAACATCACGGTTTCTTTCTAGGGAGCTTTATTTAGCAGAAGCATGAGTTATCACTGCCATGTAACAGTCGGGATTCACAGCTTTTGTGAAAGATGTACTACTAGAGGAATAAAGACTTCCTTTGTTTACAGGAGCAGGAGGGGGGGAAGCACCCTTCAGGCTGTTGTTTATAGCTGCTGACATGTGATAGAACAGGAACATGCCTTTGCTTGTGGAATCCGAGATTGGCATCTTTACAGGGAGGGGGAATCTTCAAGGGTAGCTTACAGCTGACACTTTGTCATCTCGCAGTGATAAGCCCTAAAAAGAGCTGTTGTATGCACTGGAGTGTGTTACGCATAATGAAAACTGAGTGCTGCAAGAGTCAGAAATGGTAGTTTGCATTCAGCAGCTGAGCGAGGTGAGGTATGGAGTGCTGTCTTGTGTGCAACATTCTCAGTAAAGGGGAATTTCTCTGCCAATAAAAGGCTTCAATTGGTCCAATGGATCTTAAAAACTGTAGCGTTATTTGTGGATGTGATTGGCAGAAGTAATCCCTTTCCCACTCTCATCTACATCTTTCCTTTCCTAGTCTGTGCCAGCCATTAGACCAAAACGTAATTAAATCTAGTCTTTTGGAACCAAAGGAGACATAAATCATTCAGGGTACTTTATTTTTCTTCGAAGTGTAAGAAGGATAGACACCTTAATCCCACTGGAAAGTGCACGTTTCTATTTTTGGCTCCTTTGAAAAAAAAATTCAGTCCTGTTGTTTATCATAATCCAGTGGTGATCTTTTAGAAACGCTCTTAATAACATACACATCTCTGATGTGTATGTTATTACGACATTTACAAAAATAATGAATGAATGGGAGAAGTCATATATTGTTTAAAAAAAGAATGTGCCATAGTTTTATGTTTGTTTGTTATAATATATTAATGGTGAGAAATAAATATTTTACTGTTTTCTCTTTAATTGCACTGGTCAATATCTGCAATTGCTTCCTAAGCATGAGAAAGCAGCTTTCTTGAGTTTCTCATGTTTCACTGGGGCAAACGAAGGCTTGCAGATGGCCATTGCCTACTACTCTCTTTTTTCTAAATGCACACACAGGGCTGTAAAAAGTTGCACTGGTCCTTCCAAATTGTGGCTAGCGAGTCAAGATTTTTGCCTTCCTAAACAATGTACCACCCTTGCCCAGAACACAGTCCTCTCTCAGGGTGATTGCCCCAGTTTAGCATGGATGCTGGTGCCTCTCTTTTAAGAGGTAGTGTTGTAGGAGGCCATAAGGCTTGAGGATAGGAATGAAAAGCACCTAGAACTGGGGACGTGTTCTTGTAACCTCTGTGCTACTGGGCAAGGGCACCCGAGGGTTTAGCAAGAGAAGCTGCAGTCCTTGGGCATCACACTCTTTCTCTCATCCCACAGGATCTCCGAGCAGCATGCCACCTGCAGAGATGTGGTGGGGAACGTGGGATCTCTTGGTACATAATCAAATAAAACTTAGACTGGAAGGACCCCTGGAAGTAATCCGGTCTGTGCAAGTGCACTGAGTGCTGGTTTAATTTGTCTGCCCTTGAAAGGATTATAAAAAAGAAATTGAATGAATTGGGAGATTCTGTGCATGTCACATAGGTTGCTCACTTTCTCTTTTGTCCAATTTGGTCATTGAAAGCCAATTTACAAAGCAAAGCATTTCAAGTGGCTGTAGAGAGATGACCATTTCTCTCCTTACAGTAACAACCTCTGAGCACTTTGTTTAAGCTTGCTAGAACTTGCTCGACACAGCCGAGTGCTCTGTGCCTTGCAAATAACGTGGGCTCCCAGTGGGTGCTGAGGGTATTCACCACGTAACACGGCCAAGCCCTCAGTTTGCTCATTTTCTACAGTTTTAAAGTGTATTTGGAGCAAGTCCATTATGACTGATTTGGGTTAACTTAGAGCTAAATCAGAGAAGGAAAGAATGCTCCCCTATAGCTCTGCTGTGTAGGTAAGCCAGGCTTCTTCATAAATGTTAGTTCTTGTTCTGCCACTTTCTGTTTGAATTCTGTACCCATGTGGGACCATTTGAGGGTAATAACTGCTATACATTATTCTTAGGGATCCCTGTTCCCTGGCTGACACCTGGGAGCTGCTGCTTTGGAGTCTAGACATGTGGCTTGGATTCAGTGGCTACGTGGCACAGATTTCTTTTGTTTTGGAGGGAAGACACAAGGAGTTGGCTATTGTCTAATAGGCAGAAACAGATCTTTCTTTTTTATCTTTTTGTCCATAGGCAAGTGATGCCTTTTAGAAAGGAAGTGGTTAGTAGAATGGAGAAATATGTAGGAATGTAAATCACAGCTTTATTATTTAAAACCAGGTTTTATTGTATTGGATTCTGGGGAAAAATAAAGGAAATTAGTGTGCGTGTGTTGGTATGAACAGGTGCAGCAATTGCTTTTGAAATGAGTCCAGGCAAGTAACATTAAGTCCTCATTTTACACCTCAGTGAATGCTGTGCAAAGAGCAGAACTTCCCAGCAGCATAAGCAGATATAATTCCATTGATAGCTTTGGCACAGAGCCTATTCACTTAAATCAGTGAAGTGGTATCTGCTCATGCCTCAGTAAATAAAACCTATTATATTATATAGGTCAGTGTTTGTTTTGGGACAGCTCTTATTTTCTTGAATTCTTGCCTGTCTGAGGTTAACTCTGCATTCCCCAAAGGATCCTGTCTCTCTTCAGCCTCCTGTCCATGAGACTGGGAGGACTGTGGGACCAATATCGTCTTCCTTCAGCTGAGACTCTTGAGGCCTATATAATAGGAAAACTGCTTTACTGCAAACATTTCAGACTTTCAGTCAAGCTCTTGGTGGGAGAGGTTGGGCTCCTGGGGTGGCTGGATGGATGTGCTTGCTGGAATGAAGCCTGAGGGACAACTTCGGCTCCTTCAGAAGTGCTGAGACTCTGTAGGAGCACAGTGCAACATGTTCCCAACTTGAAATCCAGCATCCGAGTGCTTGTGGATCCTTTCTAAAGCCCACTGGTACTGTGGTGAAGTGGCAGGTTTACTTCTGTCTCAGTAGATGAATTAAGAGTCAGTGGAAAACTGCCTGTGTAGCCACCACCTATAAATTAGTGAACAGAAAAGTAATCTGAAAAATCATGGATGTAAAATACTGAGTGGGGTAGAGGGAGGGGGTGCTTTGGTCTCAAAGTTTTACCACAGCCTCCTGTGAATGGAGACTGGGGTTTTCTGGGGGAAGTGAGGAGATATTCTGCCTGCTGTGGGCTTCTGCCAACTTCTTCCTCCCAGGGACAGTGGAGAGAGTGGAAGGGATTTTTCTCGTGTGTTCCCTATGGCTGCAGCTATTACCTAGGAGCTCTGCAATGAGCACTGTGGTGTTGGCCAGAGATCCTGCATTAGGCTCAGCATATGCCGGTATGTACGCACTTTTCCTTTTTTTTTTTTTTTTTTTTTTCTGGAAATACTGGTACTGAATGGTATCTTGGGGTTGTTTTTTTTTTTGTTTGTTTTGTTTTTTGTTGGTTGTTTTTTGTTTGTTTGTTTAATCATTGAAGAATCATCATCTCTTGAATATCTCTGTTAGGGTTTGCCTAGTCACAAAAAAAAAAAAAAAAAAAAAAAAACTGCTGCTAGTTAGGGTGTTCTCCCTTAGTTGCTGTTAAGCCTTGAACCAGTTATCAAGATCTCTGCTTTCTTTATGTTTATTTTTTTTTTCCACTCTTACAGAATTAAAGGGGCTAAAAGTTTTCTTCCCCCCTCACTGCAAACATTTAATGTGTAATGATGGACTCACTGTAGGTATGTCAAAAGTACTTGTTCCACAATTTTTCCTCTTCCTCTACTATAAAGCACGACAATCACGTGGACTCTGAGAGCCCAGAAATAGGAAGCTATTTTTGACTGCCAGTCCTTGTTCCCCGCCTTTTAACTGTTCCCATCACAACACCAACAGACAATACAGAGCAGCCCCCAGTTGATATTATTTTCAGTTATTGTGCTTGTGTGGTACAGCTGTGGAAAAGAAAAACCGTGGGGATGGCGAAGGACCATGCTTGCTTTTCTTTTTTTCCTGTGGGTCTTGCTCAAATGCTTGCTCAAACAAAAATGGCTTTTTGTTTGTTGCGTTCAGATGGCTAACAACAAAAAGAAAATTCAGCTGAAGGATGCTGACATCTATAAATGCTGGTAGGAGATGGAGCAGAGCTGCCAGTCCTGTCCACATCTCCTGAACTCCAGCCTACTGGCCAAAGCAACTTTGCTATGCTTGACTGATTCAGTTACACTAAACTTCTTGGTTGTTACCTTAATTTCAATCACACGCTTAAATCTCACTGGTTTAAAGCAATATCTTTTTCATTTTATAATGTAACTTAAAAGTACTGTATCTTGCCAGTGCCATCACAATAGAAGATGTGATGCTTCGCTGCAGAAAGCTTTGTTCTCCTGGAGCCTGAGAAGGCAGCAGTTGCTTGCTTCACTTTTGGAAGGTCACATTCCCAACTAGCTTGCCTAGGAAATTGTTTTCAGAAAGTAAGAAAAATGAATTCAGGGTGGTTATTACATATCCAGCACTCTACTTTGCAGGAAATTTCCAAACGCCTGGCAGTACGTGACACTGACAAGTGCTCAGCCTGGGGGGTTGAGCGAGACCTGAGCTGTTCAAGACACCTATTCACTTACAGATCTCAGGCAAGCTTGCAGAGCTGATGCTTAAAAAGTCACGTTTGGGGCTTTTTTTGGAAATCGATAAGCAGAGTAAGGACATTCCATTGGCATACAATGAAGAGAGCACCTCATCATGATGCAGGCTTTCTTCTTTTTAAGAAGTACTTTTCATAACGTTTTGTACTCAACTCCAAGTTGAGTACAATCACAACCAGAGGATAGAAAGCTATTTATATCATTTGGGGGGCTTTTTGTAACACTATCCATGTGTGTCAGTTCATCTGGTATCGTTGTGCTTTTCCTAGATGGGGCTGTTGTGTTACTAGCATCTTCAAACCTTTTTTGTTGTTGTTGTTTTACTTCTGCTCTAAAGTAGGAAATTATACCTTATGAAAACCCTGCAAAAGGAAGCTATGCATAATTCATCATTCCAAAATAGATAAGACTTCTGATTTTGTTTAAATTTGTTTGACAGAAGACAGAATTTGACACTATTACCTCTGTGGCTGTGGGATTTTTTTAAACTACTTTTCAGAATCTTTTAAATGAGAGGTGACTAAACACTACCAAACAGCTGATGCAGGCCAAGGGAAATGAGCTTTAATGTACCCTAGATATTCTCTCTGGGTTCCTGACCAGTACTTCAAAGAGGAAAATGTCCTCAGAGACTTATTCCTGTGATTTCTACTGAGTCCAGCTATTGTTGGGATGGGATTTTAGGAGCTTGATGAGAGCATAAAAAACCTGCAGAGCAAAGACAGGAGAAGTAAAGCTTGTAAATACTTATTATTAAGTTTGTCCTTTGATTTAACACCTTCCTGGAACCTGGAATATGACACCAGTCACATCTGGGGTAGAATTCATCAGCTGTTAGAAAACAACTACAGATGTACAGAATGCAATTACCAAAATTGAAATTTTGCCATGACTTTGGTTATATTTCTCAAACTACATCTTTAACAGTCACAGATCACAGCACACCCCTTCTGGATGGGACACAACTGTAAGCATGCTGAGGAGAATACAGTCACAGAAATAATTTGCCTGGCATATAGATCGGTTTTGCATGAAGTAATGCACTTGAGGTGGTATTCCTCAAGAGGAGAGACAGCTGAGCTGCCAAGCTATTCGGGTGAACTGTGCTTGAACAGGAACAGTGTTGGTCATGGGATGATATAGGTAATTAGTACTGTAAGTTGTGCCAAGCTTCTTTCTTCAACTGAGCATCTGTGTACTGCAGCGCTTATATCTGAAACTGCTTTGGATTCATCTGTACGTTAACTCACATGCCCAGTGGTGCCCCAATGGTAGCTTTGAGTTCCTCGGGACTGTGAAGGGTTTCTTCCAGAAGTCTTGTTTGTTCACATTCTCAGATAAAACAGGTGGCATTGCCTAAGCTAGAGAAATTGTGACACAAACAAATCCCACTTGTGAAGCTTTTGAGCATCGTGAAACAAGAAATGTGGTTTTATTTTTTTCAGTTCCAGAGGAATGCATTCCTGACCTCTGTAATGAGAAAAGGCTAAAATGGGCTAAGAGGCAGAAATTAGAAGTGCTTGAAGGAATACAGGACTGAGCATTGTACGAAAGGGATGGGCTGCTAGGCTGTGCTTCAGAGGACAAATCTCTTGCTCCTTAATACACTTTCTGGAAGGTTCTTTTTACTAGAGGGTAAGGAACACTTGGATCTGAATGCTCATTTAGATTTTCATGTGTTATTTTGACCTCTGACTTTCTGATGGCCAACGCAAAAAGATTTGTCAAACCCCAGAGGACATGCTAGTAGAGAATGCTATTCAAATGGCCTTTCAGATGCTAAACACACTCGCTCGCTCTTCTCTTGTATCCGGCCTGCCTTTGCTCTGGCTGGCTGGGTAACTTCGGGGGTGTTGCTATAGGATGGTGTGTTTGTCCTCATCACAGACTTATTTCACCCATATAAAGTTTCTGTTTTGAATGAGTGAAGGAATAATACTGCAGTACTGCTCTCTGCTATCTGATATGCTTCCAAAAAAGTCAGTGTGGTCCCCTAGCATAGGTAGGGTAGTAGCCTGGGACCCATTAATAGTTTCTCTCTTGACGCTGTGCCCTGTCTTTAAAAGCCCAAACCAAGGGCTTTGTCTCCAGGATTTGAGAACTTGCACTCTGTGCTCCCGTAGAGAAAGCATCTTGATACCTCTGGAATGTGTATGCTTCTAATGCTGTTAACATCTTTTGTTCCTTGGTCATTGCACATGAACTCCTAAATAATTGTTGTTCCCTTTCCATAATCTGCTCTTGGTAGTGGTGTCTCACCGCTGCTTCTTGTAGCATCATCCCACTTGGCATGGCAACATAAAGAGAGCATGTTCTTCGGCTTCACGCGGGGCTGAGGCGATCCCTGCAGCCTGGGGAGAGCATGGCCAGTGTGTGAGTGGTCTGGGCATAGGTAGTTGTATCTTCAATGTTATCTGCTGCATTCAGACATTGCTCCTCTTCATCCCGGATCTTCCCAAATCCAGTGAGAAGCAGGGACAAGCTAGCAGCATTTTGAACAGAACCCAGAGCTGAATAACAACGTGGAGGGGCTGGATATTCAGAAGCTAAGGGATTTCCTGTGCCGCAGAACTCTCTCTCTCTGACTACAGCACATAGTCAGCTCTGGCTGCTGCCATGGTTGTCCTGCTCAAGCACACAGAGGATGACCGTATGGATGAATACTCTGTCTCTTAGTATTGCTCCTGCTCGCAGTTTGCCATCAGTTCAGGATTCCCAAAGAACAGCGAGGGTGAAGGACTGCAAACCTAGATGTCCCAAGGAGGAGTCAATCTTCTGTGATGTGTTTGAGCTGAGCCAAGTTTCCAAAGTGCTTGTTGTTTGAACTCTTATCAAATATGTACCTATTTCTTTGTCCCGTTCCCACCCCCAGTACTGCCTGCTGTTGAACCACAGCTGCTTGTGGAAGTCAGCTCATGCTTAGTATTGCGGCTGCCTGCTTTGAGCTGCTTCGTGTCACTGCAACTGCCATGGCTTCTCTTGGACTCTGGGACGTCTCATGCCAGGCCTGCAAAGGGAAACCACAAACAGGAGTGCTTAGAGTGCACCTGGCAGTAGCTTTTCCAGCATAAATCGTGAATGCCGTGATAAGGTTTGAAGAAAGTGAGTGGAGGTGGGTTTGGGGAGGGTGTGGTGGGTTTTCTGTGTATGTGTGTGTGAATGTGGTGTTTTTTTTGTTTTTTTTTTTTTATAATTCTTCTGGGGAGTGATGGTGTTTTTGTTGTTATTCCCCGCCTCCCCTTTGTTGCTGCTTCAAATAACTGCACACCCTAGCTGGAAGATGTAATGGCTGTATGAATTGCTATTTAATCAGGGATGCTAATTAAGTCTTAGTTTTTAATGCTTCCATGGGAGAATTGTATATGGCTTGCAGTGTCTGGAATTGCAGTTGCAGGCAGTTAGGTTGCTCTCAGCTTGGTAGGACCTGAAAGTGCTGTTTATGAGGATTCAAGGTATTTGGAGCTCAGAGAGATTTTGCCTTCTTCAGTGTTTTCCTTGGTCTGAACATAATATTTGTTGTTGCTTTTAAAAGAAAATATTCTAAAGCAGTGAGGAAGAAAAAGGAATACATTAATTTCAAACTTTAAATAGTGTTTTATACGTGTGTAATTACAGTAGTACATCTGACTTTATGACATAGAATTAATATAATTGTGGGTTAAAAACAAAGCCCGTTCTTAGCAGAAGCCTTACTCAGCTTTTCAGCATTGCTTGTTTAGTTTTACAATGCAATAGGGGAACTAAAGTTCTTAGCCAGGTCTATCTCATCAGATACCAAGAGGGTTCCTGCTTACAGGCTCTGGCAAGTCTTTTCAATCAAATGGATCAAACTGGCTACAAAGGATGGTCTTAATGGGACAGATTTTGCAGATACTGGCCTAAAGAACCATAAGGACTATTATCTGAAGTGGGAGAAAATCTGTGGGGTATTTTTTGAAGCTTATGTACTACAGGCAAAACCAAACCAGAACTAAGTTCTGTAACAAATAGTAAGCAGGTTTGCTTACAGGTTAAGGACAGGATTGGCTTTTTTTTTTTTTCTTGTTTCCCACAGACTTTATATCTTGCTAGTTGATATCAGTGAAATTCTGTGGTAATCATCATAAGCCTTTTGTCCCATAGGACAGTAATAACATACCTGTGTATTGAATGATGTGTGATTTTTATGTGGCACAAGGGACAGAAGGGAGAAGAAAAATATTCCTCATATTACATACACATACACCTTTGAAGACTGCTGGGAAAGGCAGACTGCTTCTAGGAAAACATTATTCAGAGACATTTTAGATACTTGAGGCAGGAGAAAGTATACAAGATGGACATAAGAGGTTTTAGATAAAAAGCGTGGTATAATCATAGGATGAGCAGCTATAGGGATTTTCAACTTTCCTTTCACCTTTCTACCTTGTTACTGTGGCAGTCATTTCTCTGTAGGGCAGGAGCTAGTGAAAATGGAAATGCAAAAACAAGGTGGTGAATGGGTACTCAGGCGAGTGGGCACAACAGTGTCCTAACGAACAGTGTCCATGGCACCGAGCAAAGGTCAGTGGTTCATCTATACCTACATGGTGATGACAGGTTAGGAAGCTTTCCTTTTCCTTTGTCTCAGTGTGTTTGCACAGCATGCAGTATTCTTCAGCAGCGTGCCGCTCAATTATGCTGCTAAAGTATGCTAAACTGCAACACTGTGATGAGAAACTGCCAGTTACTAACAGAGGGCAACACAAGCTGTGTACTGCGGTGATGCAAATAACATGGAAATTGCCAGTGCCAACATAGTCGAGCAAATCAAGCTAGCTCAGCAAATGAGCCTGGGTACTAGACATGCTACAGTGCATTAGTTGATGAGCTTATTTAACCGGGCTGCATCCAGTGGCTGAGATAGTGTTTTGTTTTGCAGAGCTATTTTAACTGTCTCGATGCTGGACTGCATATATTAGCGTAGCTGCTTTCTGTGGCTTGTGCTGTGATACATGGTATGTAGGATTTGTAGGATTATTACTACTAGCACCCTGAGTTTGCCTCATCTGCACCAGAGCGAAGAAACTGCAATGGTGCCATCTGGACTTTAGTCCGCTCTGAACTAATTTTAAGAAGCTACATAAAACAAATGCAGCATTGTATGCTAGAAAAGCAGAAATGATGATTGAAATAGTTGAAACAAAAGCAGAGTCTTTCTGCTTTGAGTTCGAAGCCTGTACCCGGAGCTGGGATTAGCTGGTATGGTCATTCAGGATCCTTCCAGGTCTGTTCTGGGTAAAGCTTCTACTTGTTTAAATTTTGGGATTGCTCCTCTCCTGCCCCTCCTGTGATGAAGCTCCACAGGTGAAAAGGAAAGTCCTGTGCAGCCGAGTGCCTTGGGTTTGTGAGGTGGGCACCTGGCCACCTGGGGAGGTTAGCCCACCACAGAGATGTCAGACGCTAAAAGATGCCCAAGAGTCTGGATGCCCAATTGCTATTAAAGTGGTTATTCAAATAAATGGAACTTGGTGATCCAAGTCTTTTGGATTCTACAAATTGCACTTGCTTTTTGTGAGAGGAAAGAGATGCATTTTATAAGTTTTTTTTTTTCTTTTGAAGTTCATAGTCAACGAAATTACTGACCTTTGAAAATTTGAATGTTATCTGTCGTAGACTGATTGACCTCTATGTACAAAGAGGTTGCACTCTGGCATGCTTACATCTAGCATCAAGTTCTAGAAAAATGTGTTTTGGCTTGTGTGAGAGTCTTTATGGTGTAGAGCAAGATACACCCTCCCTGAAGGTTCCAGTTCCAGGTTAAGCGGTTCCTGTTGGTCCTGGGCAAGTGGTTCCAGGTGTCCCTGCTTGAGCAGAGGGTCGGATAAGGTGACATCCAGATATCTTTCAACATCAGCTCTTCCATGGTTCTTGTAGATGGTTGTGGCCATTTTATCTTCCTGAGTCTGATTGTCTGTCTAATTTAGAGCAATATAAACATATACGACTTTTAAATGATTAAAAGCTGTTGCGTGTAATATTCAACCAAGGGTAAGAGAACTTGCTGGTAAGAGAATGCATAGGCATTGTGTAGAAACCGTTATTTCCATAATTTGATCCAGTGAGGAAAATGTGCTTTTCTAAGATCTGTTCCGCATTTTACCTAGAAATCTGCATCTACTTTGAAAGGTTGACTGGACAGTACTAAGATATGAAGTGACATGGGATGCAGCAATTCTGAGTAGTCCCTATAGCAGGATTAAGTGGAATATTTGAAGAAAAGTGTGGAGGAGAATGCGTACTAGGACATGGGAGCAGAGGGATAGATGCTAATCCTGAGTGCACCTTCAGCAAGTTTGCTGAAGACACAAACAAAGCTGGGAGGAGTGGCTGATACCCTGGGGGTTGTGCTGCCATTCAGGGGGGCCTTGACAGGCTGGAGGGTTGGGCTGAGAGGAACCTCATGAAGTTCAACAAGGGCAAGTGCAGGGTCCTGCACCTAGGGAGAAATAACCCCAAGCACCAGTACAGGCTGGGGGTGGCCTGCTGGAGAGCAGCTCTGCAGAAAGGGACCTGGGGGTCCTGGTGGACAGCAGGCTGGACATGAGCCAGCAATGTGCACTTGTAGCCAAGGTCACCAGGATCCTGGGGTGCCTTAGGAAGTGTTGCCAACCAGTCAAGGGAGATGATCCTGCCCCTCTGCTCAGCCCTTTTGAGGCCCTGGAGCGTTGTGTGCAGTTCTGGCTTCCCCAGGACAAGAGGGCATGGAACTGCTGGAGCAAGGCCAGAGGAGGGCTAGGAAAACAATGATGAGAGGACTGAAGCACCTATCATACGAGGACAGGCTGAGAGAGCTGGGCCTGTTTAGCCTGGAAAAGAGGAGACTGAGGGGAGACCTCAGCTGTGGGTATCAATATCTGAGGGGAGGGTGTCAAGATGCTGGAGCCGGTCTCTCTTCAGTTGTGCCCAGCGACAGGACGAGAGGTGACAGGCACAAACTGAAGCACAGGAGGTTCGGGTTGTATATGAGAGGGCACTTCTTCACCGTGAGGGTGACAGAGCACTGGAACAGGCTGCCCAGAGAGGCTGTGCAGTCTCCTTCTCTTGAGATGTTCAAAACCCACCTGGATGCCATCCTGCACAACATGCTGTAGGTGACCCTGCCCAGCACAGGGGAAGGGCTAGATGATCTTCAGAGGTCCCTTCCAACCTCAGCCATTCTGTGATTCTGTAATCCAACCTAAATAACTTCAGGATACTGGAAATCTGCTGATCAATAGCATTCTTCTTCTCTTATCCCTAAGCAGCTGAGAATACTTGATTGGCAAGAAAATAAGTGTCCCAATTTTCATGCTGTTTTCTCAAATTAAGAGAGTATTATTGCCTGAGGACACTTTTCTCAGATCTTCACTTGAGAAATCCTGGCACAATAATCTAATTTGGATGCACTGAAAATAAGGGTCATTTGTTAGTGCATGAATGCCAGAAATGTGTTCTGTAGCACGTCTGTGCATGACTTCTTCCAGTGAAGGTCCTCTCTGCCAGCTCAGAGCAGAGTTTGGTGACAAGCATATTATACAGGTGTGGTTAAGACTGGGATTTCTGGATGTGCTTAAGGATCACACCTGAAATTGAATTCCTGCTGGTTTTGGGGTCGTTGTGTGCTTAAATACCAGTTATGGACCTGACTCAAGGTGGCATTGAAACCCAGAAGTGAGTGCTCTGGGACTGCAGGTGGTGGTTCACATCGGGGTGTCTTTTGGATTTGGTTTGTGGTGTCGGTTGCTTGTTTGTTCTGTTTTGGGGGTTCCCACTCTCTCTCTGCCCCTATCCCATCCACATATGCTTTTTTAGCTGTATTAGCTTTTGTGGGGCTTGAGTAATTCTAGAGAAACAGAAAAATGTTGATTCTTGGGAGAATCTGAAGTAGACTCCACTGATTGAGAAGAAGGTAGGTTGGCCATATTCCTACTCCTTTTGTAAGCTCGTGGCATGGGATGGTTGGTTATTGGCTCAAACCAAAATTTTGGCTGTAGCTGGAGTTCTTGGAGCAGTCCAGCTAGGGAGGAGGTTTGAGTCATGTTTGTTACTCTTAATTTTATTTATAATAGGACTATTGTTCAGAAAGGGACTAAATTCTTGAACTTAAAATATGCACAGGTTTTATTTGCTTCAGTGGAAAGGTGATTTTATTTACTCTGAGAATATGTTCATCAACATAGCTTGTGTTCCAGATATTTTAATGTAGTTTTTATACATGCTTACAGTCATTAGTTTGCAAATGATGATTGAATTAGCAAATTAGATTCCTTCACCCTTGGCAAGTGCTACAAAGCTTGCAACTGTAAGGATGTAGAAGGCTGAGGGAGGTGATGGGCAGGAGGCAGTTTCCTAAAGGAGAAAAAGACACATTGAATTATTTGCTGCAACAAATAAGACTTTGACTGGTATAATTAAATAAATATAACTTTTTTTTTTTTTTTTCCTCTAGACAGTCAGATGGGATTAAAGTGGTATCAGTATTAATGTTCAAATCCCAAAGTGTGGGGTTGAAAAAAGTATTTCTTCATGTGCTGTTGTTCAGGTCAGGTAGACAGAAATAAAGCTGACAATCTTGCCGACTGGTGCAGGCTCATCCTTTCTGAGAACAAGGTAAGCTGTGTGTGCACTTACCTGATATGAAAACGCTTTTTTTTTTTCCTTTTTAACCTGATTGAGTGCGTAACTTCAGAAAAGATATTGCTTCAACTAATCTGTAGACAAAAATCATAGAATTACAGAATGTTTTGGGTTGGAAGGGACCTAAAGCCCACCCAGCCTCAACCCCCTGCCATGGGCAGGGCCCCATCCCACCAGACCAGGTTGCCACCATACCCATCCAGCCTGGCCTTGGGCACTGCCTAGGATGGGGCACCCACAGCTCCTTGGACAGCCTGGGCCAGTGCCTCACTGCCCTCTGAGTGAAGAATTTCTTCCTTATAGCTCATCTAAATTCACTTTTTTTTTTTTTTTTTTTTTTTTAGTTTAGTTTAAACCCATTACTCCTTTTCCTATCACTACACCCTCTGACAAAGTGTCCCTCCTCAGTTATCCTGCAGCCCCCTTTAGGCACTGGAAGGCCACTGTAAGGTCTCCCTGGAGCCTTCTCTTCTCCAGGCTGAACAACCCCAACTCCCTCAGCCTGTCCCCATAGGAGAGGTGCTCCAGTCCCTTGATCATCCTCGTGGCCTCCTCTGGATTCATTATAATACTTCCGTGTCTGTCTTGTACCTTCTTGGGGCCCCAGAGCTGAACGCGTGCTCCAGGTGAGGTCTCACAAGAGCAGAGCAGAGGGAAACAATCCCCTCCCTCACCCTGCTGGCCACGCTGCTTTTCGTGCAGCCCAAGATAGGGTTGGCTTTCCGGGCTGCAAGCACACATTGCTGGCTTCATCAACTAACACCCCAAGTCCTTCTCCTCAGGGTTTCTCTCAATCCGTTCTCTGCCCAGCCTGTATTTGTGCTTGGGATTGCCAGCCCCAGTTGCAGGACCTTACACTTGGCCTTATTGAATTTCATAAGGTTTGCACAGGCCTACCTCTCAAGCATGTCAAAGTCCCTATGGAGAGCAAAAACAAGTCTGGAGGAAAAAATAAAAATAAAAAGTAAATCATCTCTCCCACGTGTATTGTATTTACTCAGATGGCTTATTCAAAGAAAATAAAACTGATAACCCCCTCCTTTCCCTCCTCAAGAAAGGTGTTTGCCTCCCAAGACTCTAGCTTGGACCTCATACTGAAAGATGTCATTGTACCCCTAGATATCAAGGAAAATGGTCTTGTACTGACTGATAGTCAATAATTAAATTCCTGCCTTTGAATGAACAGCTCTCCTCTTAGAGTATCAACAGGCAGTGGATTGAAACTGAAAATTCAACATTTTTTTGACAAGGCCTGATGTTTTACTAACAAGGCTTTTCAAGCACCTCCAGTGTCTCAGAATAGCCTATTTGCCTGGCCCTTGTGAAGAGGGAACCTGTCACCTAACCTACACAGGTGGCTTATTTTGTATGGGATATGCAGACTTTCTACTTGGCCTGCTTATGGGTCTGGGCTCCTGATTGTCTTAATTACCCCAGTTAATTACTTGGCAAGTGTGGCATGAACAATTCTTTGAAGCCAGACTGACAAGTACTAGTTCTGGGACGTAATATTTGAGGGGGAAAACTGTCCCAGATACTGGCTGTACC
Organism: Nettapus auritus; assembly: GCA_011076525.1. NCBI lineage: Eukaryota > Metazoa > Chordata > Aves > Anseriformes > Anatidae > Nettapus > Nettapus auritus. Next base: position 4,944,965 of record CM021776.1, on the reverse strand, counting down.
TTTTGCCTTGCATCGTTAGTCTTCATAGAATACCCCGAGCTGGAAGGGACCCACAAGGATCGAGTCCAACTGTTTAGTTCCAAACTGTCCTGCGTTCTCCTTGATAAGCGGATGTTTACCAGATAGTGTCCTGTCTGATAAATAATAGCAGGCTTTGATTCGTGACAGAAAGCAACATCTGTTGTTACCTGGCTTCCCGACCCTATCAGCTGGCTTTCAGTTCCAAAAAATGTCAGTATTGTTATGTGGATATATCATGGTAAGTTTAATATATTTTGTAATTAAAAAAAAAAAAAATGTTATTTAAGAATCAATTCTTTCATTAAGTAGAACAGGGCCTGCGTTTATATTGCAGTAAGTAAAATGGGTATTTGGTCTTCCATTTCAGCTGAGTGGCTGTGTGACAGCTAGCCATTCTTAATAGTCCCAACTCTGCCCAAAAAACAAGGAGAGATATTAGTGGGTGCACACGGGATGCCCAACGAGGTTGCTAAATTTGTTTCTGCTGACCAAAATAGCAAAGCTCTGAAGCTTTTTAGCGGTTAGAAAGCTAGAAAAAGGTAAAATCGAAGTTACAGTGATTGAGTTATAGTATACACGTAGACCCTACTGGAAACATTTTCAAAATAATACTGTGTTAACAGCTGGCTAGGATTATCACTGTAGTCAGAACAGTGGCACCTGGTCCAAATACGATTCCCCAGCATCTTGCGTAGAAGACCTCCTACTGTGAGCATTTGGAAAATATAAGAGAAGGGTTTTTTTTGTTTGTTTGTTTGTTTGTTTTGTCTTAAGGGATATTTAGCTACAGAAAATTTAGCCTGAGATGCTGCTGTTATTAAGGGAACTAGGACTCAGGTGTGTAGATGCAAAGAACACAAAATGTGTTTGTGTTGTGTTCGGCCAGCATTTTAGAGTAGAGTCTGACTCACTGTTGTCTTGAGACAGGCTTACAAAGTAAGCTTAAAATCACTTTGAACGGGAGTGAAACCTTGTCCTGTTGCTTTTATAACTCCTTTGAGCCATCAGTTAGCAACAACAGGTTTTCACTTGCAGATTCTCAAGTTTATTAAAAAAAATAAAAAAAAAAAAATCTCCTGCCTTCAGTGAGCTTCATGATTGTCCTTATCGCTTCAAGCCAGAAAGTTTTATGGATTTACCAGGCACCTTAGCATTGCAGCCTGAAATTCATGATTTGGCAGGAGGGGAGAGTGGAGAATTTCTTTCCATTTAAATAGCTTTGAGATCAGAATGAAATCCCATTTAAACTTAAAGGTTTGAATTGAAGTTTGGAGATCAAAGGGAAAAAAAAAAAAAAAAAAAAAAAAAAAAAGAACAGAAATAAAGTGTGGTTTCAGCTTGGAGCTGCATCTGAAAAGGCTAACCTCAGATTTTTATTTTTTTTTTTTTTCCATTCCATTACTTCCCACCCCCTGTCCTCCAAAAAGGATGTTTCCTCTAGGTTTCTTTTTCTTTTTTTTTTCTCCTGAAGAGGCTTAACTGCATTAACATGTGCATGTGCCTGCACCCTTTTTTTTTTTTTTTTGCATGGTTTGCAGTACAATTACATGTAAAAACCAAATGTAATCTTTTTTTTTTCCTTTTTCTTCTCTTTTAGGAAGAAAATAGGGCTATTTAAAATAAGCCATGATCTAAAATCTAGAGGCAGCACCAAAATTAGAATCACTTGGAATTAGCAGTGCTGGCAGCTGCTTTTGTCAGTCAATAGGCTCGTAAACTAGGAAATAAGAGCATCTGCCATAACTACCTCCTCTCCACCAGGCTTGGGGAAGTTCAGCCCTATGTTGAGTGTGGCTGCTAAAATTGGATAAGAGTTTTTGTGGGTGTGGGATGAAAAATATGAATTGCAATGAAGTGATGCTAATTACAGGAAGCTTGGCTGCACGAGGATGGCATCTACAGATTAAAAAATGCAGACTGTTACCTTTGTTTGTCAAAATGTATTTCTATCCTGAACCTGATGCATGGAGCTCTGTGGACCCTGTCTTCTGGGTGGCTTTCTCTAAGTTTTAGACAACGTACCACTCTGGATGCATCCAAAGTGACTTACCCAGTCACACGGAGAAAATCTGATCTTAGATGTGCCAAGATGTCATCCTGCGAAGAACTTAGGCATGAAGCTTTTAGGCACTATTTTCAGATTTAAAACAAACCCAAATGTCCCAACATTTAGAAAGTGGAGGTGGCAGACGAAGGAAAAAAAAAACAAGGGAAGCACCTAGGACAAAAATGCAATATTTTTTTTTTTTACTCACACAAAGTCCGATACTTCATTAAGCAACAGCTTTTGAAATTTTGTGGTTTACCTTTGATTTTTTTTTTTTTTCCTAGTCCTTTTGGCTTCAAAGTGAAACAAAAATGATATTTTTTTTTTTTTTTCAGGCTAATAGAAGAATCATAGACAAATAAGAACAAACAGTGTTCATTTGTGAAGAAATGTCTTTCCACTCATTAAAAATAGCCTCTTGGAGTAGATGTCAAGTTTAAGATGGTATCTTTCTAAATTTGTTCTGATTTGGCAACGGGAATTACATGGAAAAATTTATAGGCTTAGGGACGGCGTGCACTTAATCAAATTCTGGATGTTTGTACCAGATTTTGTCCCTTTTGGTTTTGCAAGCTCGGTCAGGGCGTGCAGCTTGCAATCCCATCCCCTTTGCTGCAATTCCCCCCTTCAGCAGTGGGCTTGAGTGATCAATATCAGGGCAGTGCTCAATAGTCTGTGCATGTATTACATATGGGAAGCTGCAGGCTTGAATGCTGCTCTTTCTGATGTACTCTGGCATGTAGATCAACATGTTTGTAACTATTCCTGCCCAAAACGATAATGCTTAGAAGAAAACAAATTAACATAGTGACAGATGGGATGTGTTTGCAGACCTCAAACAAATCTCCATCCCAAGAGCCTTGTTCAGCACATACAGAAGGAAGGCAAAGTGTTTAGTATTGTGTTATCATTAACAGAAATATGTATGTCTTTGGGCATGTAGCAGTTGCCAGAGAAATAGGCAGAGTGCCAGTTTTTTGTAGGCTTCTAACAATATTCGTAACCCAAGGACTGCCTGGGGCAGACTTAGCCTGAGCCCCCAGGTACTGTCACAGACCAGCCCCATGCAGTTACCTCTTCTCACCCAGGTCCCCCAGCCTGTGCAGATGACAGGTGCTCAGCCACCTCTAAAGGAACCCCCCCAAACAGTTCCTGGCCTCACCAAGGTGTTGCCCTGCACGACTGCTTCATCCACCCACCTGTCTTTTCCCCCTTCCACCTGCCAGGCAGCCCCCAGATCTCATCCAGCTCCCCTGGGGTGGCTGATCGGGGGCTCCAGGCTGCTGCTCCCCTTCTCCCTTCAGGCCTGGCCCTGGGGCTGTCTGGCAGCGTGGGGAGATGATACCAAGGCCTGGCTGCCGCCTGTGATGCCTTCCTGCCTGGGGGGTGTAGCCACTGCACGCCTGTAGCTGCAGCTTCTGAGTCAAAGGTAATGCGGTGCTGGCCTTTTTGGCTCTTGGCGGTTATGTAAATGAAACCGTTTACATTGCAAATGGTGAAGGAGCATTGGAAGTGGAAGGCTACCTGCCTGCAGGTGGGGCTACAGCAGGTCAGGATATTCTCTTCTTTGGGAAGAAAAACAAACTTAGATTTACCAGGTTGGTAAAAATGAAATAGCAAATGCTACCTTTGGTTAATTACACTGAGATGATTTATTTATTTATTTTTATAGAGGCAAGCTGTGATGCTTTTCTGGAGTCTTTATATGTTTCTATTTGCCTTTCCAAGGCAGGCAGTCACACAATCCTTTCACACACAACCCTTTGTGTATGCTGGAAAAAAGAAGAGGCTGTTAGAAAAGTGCAACGGTGCTGTTATTGAAGGCTAGGGGGTTGTGCTGGCACTCAGAGAAAGGCTGCTCTAAGTTCTGCTCCAGCCTATTGCTTGGGCAAGTGCCTTTACCTTCCTGGTGGGCTTGCTGCTGCTTTTCCCCGTCCTGGCAGCCTGTGCTGCTGCATGCCCTGGTCCCCGTGCAGCCCTAGGCTTGGACTCCCAGGCAGGCTCTGCTCTGCCCAGCCCAAAAGGTGGGCAGAAAAACGAGGGGTGCAGAGGGAGCGGTTCGTGTCTGTCTGTGTTTGATCTCTGCAGTTTGGAGCAGGACAGTAAACCAACTGCCCCGCCGGACCTGTGTGTGGCTTGCCTCTGTGACAAAGAGGGACCTGATCTGTGGGGTTGTTTGTTTCTTTGTTTTCTTGGGTGTGTGTAAGGGGATGCTGGAAGCCATCTTCCAAGCATCAACCAGGGTGCTGAGTGACCCCACTCCTGCCCCTTTTCGAGCTGCTCTATGGATGGAACACAAGGCCTTCCCTCCAGGCTCCGAGGGAAGCCTTGTGTTTGCACAAAGCTTCCTAAATATTAATTAGGGCAAAAAATGATACTGATGTGAAAATAATGCACAAAACCAGTTATACAGCAGTAAGAATATTACCCTGCTCTACAAAAGATCAGATAGATGGGAATACAGTACGCAGATGAGTCTGAAGAAGGACAGGAAGGCTGCCCTTTGCTAGGCAGCTTCTCTGGGGTGATTCTTGTTGAAGGTGGAGCTGTGGAGAAGCTGGAAGTGGAGGTGTGGTTATACCTTGTTACGGTAGTCAGTCTAGAAGATAAGAGACTGTGATAATGACATTGCAAAGAAACATGACAAAGGAAGCAGAAAATGCTACCTGCAGTAAGGTAGAAATCACAGAAAACGTCTAAGCCAAGTGCATACCCCACATGGTAAGGGCCACTTGGTTCTTTTTTGAAAATGCTAAAAATCTGTTCTAAGCCCAGCCTTTGGGTTACTACTGAGTATCACGGGCACATAGTGATACTGTGAGCTGAGCAATAGCATGCCCAAATATTTAACTACCCACAGCCTTGTTAAAAGCAGTGAGATTGATGGGGAAGTAATGTTAGTCAGCACAAGAGCTTTGTAGAAGACTGATCAGCAGTTGCTTAGTTTTGGTATCATTCCATGATGATGAGAAAAGCATATGTCTCCTTGCACCTCCCTCCAGGATCAGTTGTCTGTTTTAAAGTAAAACTGCGCAGGGTCTCCGTGGGATGGTACCTGCAAGATCACTACAGGCTTACAAGGAAACACTGCCATTTGTTAAGCAGGCTCCCAAGGGTGGAAGAATAGTTTTGCACTTGTAGTACAAGAATGTTTTCCTTTATCTTTACTCTGATGGTAACAACAAAAATCCCCACCTCCCCCCTAACAGAAAGACCCTTGCTTTGGGCTACAAGGCCATCCCTTCTCGTAATTCTGCATTTCTTTCTGAAGGGAGGAATGAGTGAGAAACATGGAACACGTTTGTGGAGGGTTAAGGGCTATATGCTTAAGGATCTGACTGTGATATGTCCTGGTAGCAAAATGGCAGACAGGATGCTTCTGCACGTTAGAGCTCAGTATGTGTTACATCAAGGGAGAATTTCACACCAGGAGAGCTCTGTGCACTCTGAAGATGAAGTAAGACTCAGTGCTGAACTGAAGTTGGACTAGGAGAATAGATGCTCACGGTTTGGGCTCAAAATTACACAGATGATCTCAGCAGGGAGCTCTGTATGCCACAGAAATAGGAGCGGTGCTGGTGTTTAGCTTTTGTTTTTCTTTTCTTTCCTTTTGAAGGTCTGAGCTATTCTTGCATGGGAAGATCAGGAAATTGAAAACTTTCTTGTTTTACTTCTTCATGGTGGTGTGGCCATCTTCAAGTCATGGATATACGTGCCATCGCTTATCATTTTGCTTTCTTGTGTGGACATATGTGTCCCACGAGAGGCAGATAAGTGCCGGCATGCCTGAAGAACAGGCGAGAAAATATAATTAGGAAGCTTTCATTGATCTTCTACACATGCAGGCTTTGCTGGGTATCCAGAAAGTCAGGAAAATTATTCTGTGAAGGGTAGCTAGACCTGGGAGCAAGTGGTTGAGTCTCCATGTCATGTTTTAGAGCCAGAGGGATTAGATGTCTGCATTTTTTTTCAGTAGGGGCAAAATCTTTGTCTGTAAGTACCTGTGTTAACAAACAGGCAAGGGAAAGAATCTATTTCTGCTTCCATCTTTCCTCTTCCCATATTAAATACTGCTGCAAGATGCAAGCTGGACCAGTCCTTAGCAGTTCTAAAGCATTCAGAGCTACTTTCTTCAAACTTATTGCTTTAGCTTCATTCCTATCAGTTTGTTCAGAGTTACATTTACATCTTCAAAAGTTTTTAGCCAGCCCTGCCTCTTGTTGCTGGGATGACTATACTTGGTACATCAGGTAGGTGATGTGACAATATCTGTGTTAGTTGCTGGGTTTAAAAAACAGACAAACCTCCAGCCCAAGCAGCACTTTTGGGTAACTTTCTTGAAGCAGAGTTGACTAATGGGGGGTAGAAGAGAGAGTCTGATGGACAGACCTGTTTTTTATGCCTCCTTCATGCACTGTAAGTACTTCTTACTCAACTCGTTTCATTATTTTCTATTTAACCAAATCTTCATACATTTTTTCCCCAACCAAACCATGTTGTTCATAAAATGTTTTGGTGCAGAAAGACTTTTTTTTTTTTTTTTTTTTTTTTTTTTTTGGAATCTTTTATGCTTGCTTCTGTGCCTTCTGAAGATTCTCCAGCACACAGGTCACCTTCTCTCAGCTGGACGGTGATACAACAGTTTACACCACCTGCAGATGTGGCAGCTTTCATGGATCTCCATTTCATATTTAAGCGTGCATAGCTTAGCTTTCTGAAATACCTCAATGAAGCAAATATATACTATGTAAATAGTTAAGAAAGAATAGGGAGATGAATAGGTTATCTACATACAGCTCACAATTCCTACATCTTGTAGAAGTTCCAGTTCAAAGGGACAGATTTTTAAGAGATATCTATAGTACCAGTAGAAGTTAGTGGGAATGTTTGTCGATGCATCGTGATTTTTGCTGTTTGTATGTGGTATAACAGCATGTGTGGTATATCGCCTGGTGTGCACTACATGTGTGCTTCCAAAGGGTGTCCCTCCTGTGAAAGAACAGTAGAACAAAGCTCTCCTTGTGGACATCTCAGAATGGATGTCCAATGAGCTCAGCACTCCTTTTTACTTCCTATATTTCATTTTAATTTCATGTGCTCCAGGACGTTGCTGACATGGGGTGTATGTTTTGCAATGAGACTTGGCATATATATGTTGTTCTCTTGACTTGATTGCTAAACACAAGCAGAAATCTGAATGCCAATAACTCCTGGCTGCATTGGGCTCAATGGGGGTCCCACTGAGGTTAGAGCAATAAATACCTTTGGTGTTTTATGAAGACAATGTGGCATTTTATGTAAGAGCATTTATTCAGAATTTATTGATTGGAGCTGCCCTAGTCTTGCCTTGTGTGGAGCCCTCAGAGCTGCTGCCCTCCAGGGAAGGAGGTACACAAAGGAGTGGAGGGGCAGTGGGCTCTGAACATAACAGAGGTTCATCAGTTCAAGGGGCTGGGGTTTCCAGGTGGCTGCATGCGATTCTGCACTGATCTTTTTAGCCTTTTGATATCACTGGTGAAAGATGAGAGTAATATTGCTGTGTGCTTTTATTTCATGCAACCAGTTCTAAACTTTTCAAATCCAATTTTATGCAGGCCAGGAGAGAGAGAAATGCTTTTATTAATTGTGGCACACTCTTTGTCCTGGTTTCCCTGGCTGTGTTTATTACCTTGGCTGCTATGTGCGCTTGGCTCTCTCAAGTCATTCTTCTCTAACATGGTGGTGATGCAGGACAACCAGATGGTATCCAAAACCCGCCCTGTTTCAGAGGGCTTTCTCCTCTTGGCTGAGCAACCCTAGTAACTGAAGTCAAGGAAGCTCTATTGTGCACTGGGGAATGCAGTGGGAAGCTACCCTGCCCTTCCTAGCGCACTCAGCATTGGCATGAAGCAACTGCGGGAGCAAAGACTGATTTAAAGGACCTCTCCATCTTCTTCCCACCAGGCAAAACATTGCATTGCAAATGTCCTACCTGCTCTGCTGGCTGCCAACTATAATTTGTCTTCCTTTTGCCCAAGCCAACCCACAGAGCTTACATAAATATCTTTCTGTCCTATTCCGTGTCAAATTAATTTTGGATTTAAATCCCAGTGATGTGAGATATTGCCCAAACCGAATGAGAGGGCATGTACCAAGTATCCTTACTGCCATAGTGCTTACTCTTGTTCTGGGTTGTTGTATGTAAGTCCTGGTTTGTAAAGTAATACAGCGTACAAAGGGGGTTGGTTGGAGGCAAGGGGCTACTCCTACTGTCGTTGTTTGTTATTACAACTTCTTAAGCTTGGGGAAAATTGTTTTTCATAACATGGGGAAAACCATACTTTCAAGCCTTTGGAATGAAATCAGTTTTCCACTGTCTTATGCTGGTTTGTTGTAGCACCATATAAGGAAAAATGTCCGTGCCTTGACACCACTGGCATTAAAGTCTCCAGCATGATCTCCAGATGGGATAAGGGCACCAGCAGTGGTAGGGCAGGACAGGGCAAAATGGCCATTCTCCAACTCCACCACTGGAAAATGAGCCTCTGCTGCTGAATGCTTGTAGTGTGTGTAATGGGGAGCTTGCCCAAAGCGGTGCTCTGTGAGGAAGTGATTGTTTAAACCAAAGCCTTCAATCTCTTTTAATATTAAAACACCAGGCTGTTTGCCAAAGCCCCCTCACCCTCTATACCACACATGCACACTTTATCGGCTGTCTGGTGAAGTTTCAGCCCCACAATCAGCATTACAGTGGCATTGAAATGGATCTGGGCACCTTCTTCCAGGAGGACTCTCAAACTCCCAGTTTCTTTGCTTTACTCCTGAAGATTTTTTGACCAACCCTCGCAATTGTCTTTGTCACAGACTCTTACACTGGACCAAGTTACTTCCTTTATTCAGCAGAGCCTTTAATGCATACTCAGAACTCCCTGGAGCCCGATGGGGCTGGAAGAGCAGGGGCAGCCCAGCGCTCACCCGCAGAGCCCATTTCTGGGTAAGAGGGAGTGATCGGCTGTCTAGGAATGGCCCCGTGCCAATTCTCTGAACTAGAGTGCTGGCTCTGAGGATTAGTTTCTCCCTTATTATCACCTGTATACATATAATACTGGTTTATTTGTTGGTTTTGGGGTTGGATGGCTTTTGCACAGCCTTTTTCATCACTTGGAATCTCTGGCAGATGCTCAACCCAAATGTAAATGCCAAAATAAATAATAGCAAAAATATCTCCTCTAGCAGGGGATTTGACGGAAGCGCTAGAACGCCCTGATGATGCTTGCCTTGCACGGCCTCCCTTGGCCAAAAGCAGCACCCTCAGTTCTGTATCTTCATCGGTAGGTGGTGCTGGCAAACTGCACATGTGGTACTGCTCTCCTGGAGCTGTCTGCACCTCGGACTTCGAGACATGCGGGCGAGGAGGTAGAATTTTCAGTGGGGTCTCAATCCAGCCTCAGAAGAGGAGCCCAGTTTTGCTCACACGATGATCCCTGTTACCTTGGGCAAGTATTAGTGTGCTTCTGAATGACTACCTGAAATGCTCAAACTTCTAAGGAGCAAAAGATTTATTCCTGTTTGGGGGGTAGCAAGAATCAAATACAAAACCTGTTAGCATGGTCTTCTGAAGGCTGCGGTTCTGGATTTGGCTAATGACACACTGGAGAACTGTATTGTGCTGAGGGGGATCCAACAGTAACTACAATTATTGCTCTGAATATTTCAGCACTTTTTGATGTAGCCATGATATCGTTCTCTTTAAAAGCATTGGCCAGGCTGAGAAAAACTTTGGCCACGCTCAGGGAACTGGTGTATATGGGGGTAGAGGGGTGGCTAGTGTTGTGTCATGTCCTGTTGTTCCCCCTGTCCGTTCCCCCCCCCAAAAGATGACAGTGCTAAGTAGGAGCTTCTTCTACAGCGCCAGCCATGTGTCACAAGAAGGAAGTCCTCCTAAGCCCCAAAACAGCAGTCGATACTTTCATCTAAGTGATGTAGAAAGCTGGAGATGAAAGGTCAGACAACGCTGTCCCCAGTAGAAGCATCAAGGTGAGCGTTGTACAGGATGGGGAAAAATCAAGATGAAACCTATTCTCAAATCACATGGAGTCTCAATTTGCTTTTAGGAGTTCTCATGATTTGTCCTAAATAGGTATATCTTTCCCGAGGAGTAGTTATTAAGCAGAACCTAAACTATAAGCAGAAATGGCATTTATTGGTATACAAAATGGGACAGGTTCCCATTGGAATGTGGAAAGCTAAGTCCATGGTTTTATGAAGGGAAGATGTGTGCATTCAGGAGGACTTGAGGACATGAAAGTACACGGACTATGAATTTCTGTCTGTGAATCCAGTCTTGAAGTGGAACAGAAAGGAGTGTTAAAAACATGACCCTTGTTTCTGTCCTTTTCCCAAAAATCCTACAGCTGATTCTTCTATTCCTCAGCTTCTAACAGAAGTCTTTTTATTTATTTGTTTGATATGTTCCTGAGTTTGTGGGGAACAAAGAAAGCATTTGAATCATGTAGCAACCTGAAATGAGCTCTATGTTCATTTAATTTTCTATGTTCATTCATTCAAATGAACACTATGTTGAAGAAAAGCACTTTCTATAAAAGTCTTTATGTGATTTATGATTCTTTTTTGGCATAATTTGCTATTGGAAGTGAAGGACTGAAAATCTTGATCTACCTTTACATTAATCTGTAACTAAAATTATTGTTGATCTTTGCATGAGCTCACAGCCAATGTAGTCAACACTACTGTAGTGCGTAGCTTTACACTGGAAAATATTTCAATTTTTCCAGTGTGTGTTTTGATTAGTGACTGGTAAATGGTAAAAGAAGCTAATAAAGGAGGAGTAGCCAATAAATCTATCATGAATGGGCATACAGTTGACATGCAACAGACACTAGCTCATGGTGTTTTTTCCCCCCCTTAAAATAAAGCTGTGGAAGTCTGCAGGAGTTGCACATGCTTCCGAGTTGACTGAAATATCCTAGGTTGTTTTTCATAATGCATGTTCTCTTTCTTGTTATATCCATTGTTAGACTTAGACTTTGAAAATTAGTATAAAACCAGTAATGGTATTGAAATGGTGCAAGAATTAGGAAACAAACTGAGGAGTGATTATTGCAGTCTGTTGTCCTAAAGCACTTACAATTTAAGCTTAGTGAAAACATCTGTACTGTATTAACAACTAATTATAACTACGTAGGAAACCTAACATCATTACCCATCATTAAGTCCTGTTGCTTAATCTGGTTTCTTTTGAATTCCTTTGGCAGTATTTTAGATGAAGGTGTTTTAGATAAATGCATACTACTTGTAACTCCTTCAGTTCACTGTTACTGGTGGCAAGTATTATTTCTTGATAACCATAATAAGTGTCACCTTCCCATAAATACAGAAACTCTACATTTGGGGGAATTACCCTTTAGTTTGTTAAATGCAGAGTGATTACACAGAATAGTTTCATTGGTCCATGTTCTAGACTGTTAAAGAGAAACCTTATTGCTGACTTGTCTTTTCAAAAATCAGAGATGTGTACTCAGCCCCATGGAGTTGATGAATCTTTGTAAAAATCAGTTAAATTACTCTATTCTTGACAGAAAAAGTGCTCCAAAGGTTCCTGGCATCAAATAATTAGGATTAAGCATAGTGGTCCTCATTTATGAGGACATATACAACATCATTTCCAGCTTTCATTATGGCTGCTTCTTCTCCGTTACGTGTTTCAAGTGTAATGTATAGTAACCATATGCTGTGTCCAACACATGTCCAACCCTACATTTTAGGATTAGTTTCTCTAGAGTCATGGTAGATCTATACGGAAAGAAAAAAATGAGTGAACGTGGCTTGGCTTTTTTTTCTTTGGAGGGCTATGATAGTTCTGCTTCTCTTCCTACAGAGTCAGCAAGAAAAAATGCCAGGGCCGAGCCAAGCTTTTAGGCTGGCCACCTCATTGCAAAGCTCCTTCAGCAGCAAGGGCCACTTAAGCTTTTCAGTTGCCCAGGGTAGTGTTGAAGCATCTCTGAGTTGTGTGGCCTCATGTTTTGCAGACTGACCTGGAAGCTGTACAGGAGCACCAAGCAACTCGGAACCCACCAGCACCTGGGGTGGGCGCTGCTGGCTTTGGCTGCCACGTGGCCGGGTGAGGGTGAGCCGCAAAGCTGCTGTCCACGTGGACCACTGCTGAAATCTCCCGTCCGGCTGCTGCCAGAGCCTCCCCTGCCAAACCTAGAGACATGGCAACAAACGGAACAAAAGTTGCAGATGGACAAATCTCCACGGAAGTCGATGCTTCAATCACCAATGACAAGCCTAAAACTTTGGTAGTAAAAGTGCAGAAGAAGAAGACGGATCTTCCAGACCGAGACACCTGGAAAGGAAAATTTGACTTTCTTATGTCCTGTGTAGGTTATGCCATTGGCCTAGGGAATGTGTGGCGATTTCCATACCTTTGTGGCAAGAATGGCGGAGGTATGCTTGCTGTTTCATTCTTACACCATCTGCTGTACTTGAATATTAGAACTCACCATAGAAACTATTAGGAAAACACAACTTGGTTTTAATAGCTTTTTTCATCTGTATACATATTCTTATTTGATAGCTTTTATCTAGTTCAGGAGGGTTGGAACCATCCCAGAGTGTGGGGTGCTTTGAAGTCTGCTGTTCCCTCAAGTTTATTCTAACATCCAGTTGGCAGGTGCTTCTAAAAGACCATAAGGCATTAGAGCAGAACTGAAGCACGTTCCCCTCTAACCCTTCAGAGCCCTCTTTTGGACTGAGTTTTTGAGAGGATTGCATAAGGCTTGTAACACTGACTCTGAGCTTACCATCAAAGGCTGACTTCAGCTGGAAAGCAGCCAGTTCTGCTTAAAGCCTTTATGATATCTGCATGCTTCTGTGATAAACGGAGGCAACAAAATACAGAGGCCATTGTATTTTAGCTTTTTATTTAAACAGAAAATAGTTATATGATGGAGATACATATTTTTCCTCTTATCATCATATCCTGAGAAACTGGTTCAGAAATGTACACGTGCTTCTCTCTAGCTTTTATGGAAAGCGACACTTCAGAGGAAAATGTGTATATCTTTTCAGATATAGTGATGGAAACACTGGAAACAGTAGTGTTTTTTTGTTTGTTTGTTTGTTTCCCCACTGTAATAGACCTTTTCATTATTTATTTTTAGGTGCATTCCTGATTCCCTATTTCCTAACTCTGATTTTTGCTGGAGTGCCACTATTTCTTCTGGAGTGTTCCCTTGGTCAGTATACATCTATAGGAGGCCTTGGAGTGTGGAAGCTTGCTCCAATGTTTAAAGGTACTTCTTTCTATTTTTTTTTCAAGTTACAGAAGTTACACAAAGTGACAGGGCAAGGACACTTCTTCACACCTTCATTTTTTACATTTTCTACTTAAACTGTAATATCCTACAGAAACTCCTGACTTTGAGGGGTAGCTAGCAATGTTGAAACAAGCTAGAATATTATTTCTTTGCCTTTAAAAATAGCAAGAGTTGGGCATCAAAATCTCAATAAATGTGTTTTTTAAAACTTAAAATCTTTCATATTTCTCAGGAACATATAAAGACTGTTCAAAATAGCATTATAAATATAGCAATATTTGTCTAAGCAGGTAAGGAACTTGGTTCCTCAGTTCATAGTATTTGGTAAACGCTGTTTCTATTCCAGTTCACAAAGGTTTGTATCCTATTGTTCTGTATCAAAATGTGAAGGCCAGACACTTCAATTTAGCAATTTCTGACTGAGTTGCTTAAAATAAGCTTACTCCATGATCAGATTTCCATGATAAGATTTTAGTCTAGTTTCTGCACAGACCCACAAACCTCACAAACTGTGCTTTCCATCCTCTATTCCTAAATCCTGTGGCACTAAAGATCTCCTGAGCTGACAATGATCCCACAAGGATCACTGGGTCCAACTCCTGGCTCCACACAGGACCACCCAAAAATCAGACCATGTGTCTGAGAGCATTGTCCAAATGCTCCTTGAACTCCAGCAGGGTCAGGGCCATGACCACTGCCCATGTCAGTACCTGAGCACCCTCTCGCTGAAGAATCTTTTCCTGAGAACCCGCCTGACCCTCCCCACTTGCAGCTCCATGCTTTCATGACATGATAGCATTATGCTAAGAATCAAGGACTTCGACTATTGCACTAAAGAGCTAGCTAACTCTTACACAATTGGAGTGCATCCGTCAGAAGTTTCTGTGGTACTCTTGTTTCAGAGAATTAACTGATTTAGCTCTTTTCCCTAGAAGTAAAAAAAAAAAAAAAAAAAAAAAAAGGCACCTCCTGTAAAATCTCAGCAGCAGCAGATGTGACTGCTCACACAAAGAACTGGTCACTATAACTAAATCTATGGGTGACTGAACTATCGCACAAATTAGTGATCTTTTTCTAATTGTACTTCTATAATTTGAACTTCTCTTTTAGAGGATTTGGTAAATGGTTTCTGCACTATATTTAGCATTTGCCCTACCGAGCTGCAGCACTTGCACTGACACCTGTACAAACTTTCCTAAAAGTTACCTTATTTTGTTCCTTTTTCTTTTATTTCCAGGTGTGGGACTAGCTGCTGCAGTCCTTTCCTTTTGGCTAAATATTTACTACATTGTGATTATTTCATGGGCAATTTATTACCTGTATAATTCCTTTACTACTGTAAGTATGGAGTTGGGACAGAGGGATTGTTTGTGATATCAATAGCTTATAAATGTTTCTCAGTGTAAAGGCAAGCGACAAACACAAAATGCATAAAAGTCAATGGGATAAGCCATTTTTAATTCAAGGCAAACTCTTAAAAACAAACAAAAAACTATTTTTTCTCCTCCATGAGAAATATAGAATAGAAAACTGAATGTCAGTGGAGAAACACAATACAAGCTTATTTTGGAGCCACAGGCTTCCCTTCCTTACTGATTTGTTTACATTTTCAGATCTTAATCCTCAGAGCCACAGATCCTTCATCTGTGCCCATTTAGTTTCACTTATTACCTGTCTGCAATCATGAGCATGCCTGCTTGCTTCTCTGACAGACAGCTGCAAAGACTCAGTGCTCAAGCTTGGGACTGCTAGTCCCAGCAGTGCACCGGTATACCCTTGCCTTTGAGTCAGCAGGCAGCCAGTCACTCCCCTGAGAAAAATGCTAGTGAGTACCTGTTTGTTTTTTTGTTTTTTTTTTGGAGGGTTGGGTTCTTTTTTTTTGATTGGTTTCTTTGGTTTTGTTTGTTTTACATGAGAAGGATTTCCAAGGTTGGCCACCAAATTATACATATATAAGTTGTACCTAAAATAGATTTACATTAATGCATAGCCTATGTAAACAGGATTTAATTCTCAGGATTTCAGAAAGAAAACCTAATGTAAACTTAATATTTTCTATGTGTCCATTTCTCTAACTGTCCCTAACTAAAGGAAAAAGTTAACTCTGATCAATAGCCATCATGTGTTTATGACCTCCAGCACAACAAGAGGTAACAAGACTTCCAGGAGGTCCTTTCTGCTGCCCTTGTTGAAGCATGCTCAAGGTACTCTCACATGCTGCAAGACATAGCAGACTCAAAAGCATTTAAGCTGATATGGTAAAGAAAGGAGAAAATGTTTTCTCATGTATTAACATAATGGATTTGTAGTAAAATAACTGAAGTGCAAACACGAACCCCAGGGAGATCAGTAGACTGCAGAACTCAAAGTATGTTCTTTCTCCATTCGAGAGGTACCTGAAGTAATGCTTACTTTATTTAAAAAAAAAAAAAAAAAAAAAAAAAAAAAGTTTGCTTAGGTTTTTCTTTCTCTATTTGTAAATAGACTCTTCCTTGGAAGCACTGTGAGAACCCATGGAATACCGACCGCTGCTTCTCCAATTACACCTTAGCAAACACAACCAACATGACAAGTGCTGTAGTCGAATTCTGGGAGTAAGCTGAGAATTTTTCTGTATATTGTTTCTGTGCATATGCAAGGATTATTAGCTTGTTAGCATTCATATGCTGTTTTCTGAGTCAGTTGTCAAATACACCATTCTGCTTGCTTATTCTAGACGCAACATGCACCAAATGACTGATGGATTGGAAAAACCAGGGCAAATCCGATGGCCATTAGCAATTACTCTGGCAATTGCTTGGATTCTGGTGTATTTTTGTATCTGGAAGGGGGTAGGCTGGACTGGAAAGGTAAGATTAAAAAGTACTGTAAATATATTTTGATTAAAAATGACAATTTTACTTATATTCTGAAAATTAATGAGGTAAGATGTACAGGGAACAGTTTTTTCTGGGATTTCTGTTAGTTATTGCATTTCTGTCCCACTTGAATTGACACAGCACCATGTTTTTGAAAGGGTTGGCTCCTCCATAGTTGGCTCTGGCCACAGTCTTGGATGGTATGTTCATTTATAGACTTCCTGGCTTTGCCATACATAAAAATCCCTAAAAATATGTCTCCTTGTTCCTGAGGTGGATATTGTAGCTCGCTTGGGTAGCAATAGAGTGAGGATGCAATGTTTTGGCTTTGACAAGTATTTGTTTATTTCAGAACTCTTGTTGGACTTAGATAAGTGGTGAAGCCCTGTTGTATAGAGGAGCTTCTCCTTCCTTTCCTTACACAGAATGAGAGCCAGAGGTGGTTGTTGCCACAGGCATGCTTGCACATTGTACTTCGAGTCTGGCTGGTTTCCGAGTGCAAAATAAAATGCACAAGTGAATTAATGAAAGTAATACTGCTGTGAGAGACCTTTCTCCAGGACTGAAAGGGTGACAGCGTTTGACATCCACATAAACATCTCCCCTAAATGACAGGAAGAAATCTTGAGGTAGTGAATTACCACAGCCATAAGACCTGCTGGCAGCTGAAGCTTTTACTGGCTGGGGTTCCAAGGCCTCAGGCCTGGTGTGGAGGGGAGGATTTTTCACAAAGAAAGAACAAACTGTTAACTTTTCACAAGACAGCTGCAGCAGTGACCCACTTCAAGCTGTGTGTTAAACTTGGCCCACCTGAGCTCAGACCAAAACATTTCATGTCTCCTATCTGCACAGAAGGCGGCAAAACGAAGGTGGCTGGCTGCTTCTTTGGAGTCTGACTTTGTCGTGATTTCTTGTAGGGCTTTGGAAAGACAAAAGAATGGGACCCTGTATGGCAAGGATACCATCATGTTGACAAGGATAGAATGTAAAAAAAATACAAGATCAGGTGTGTGAGAGTATGAGCAATGAACTGGTGTTGTTCTACAAGCAGAGTAGGAGTACTGGAACCATGAACCTTGTGACCTGGGCACTCCTCTCATTGAATACAAAAAAGAAGCATGAGCCCCTGGTGCAGAAGCATCCTAATCCACCCTATTCCACCTTCAGGAAAGTCAGCAACAGCCACCTGCATTGTAGTCACGGTGTTTAGGAAATTCAGCAGTAGGCACTACCCTTTCCACACTAAGCTTTTCCATTGATAAATGCTTCAATTTTACAAGTCAGTTTAGTTGCCGCTATGGTGTTTTTATGAAGCAAGTGTTTACTGAAGTGTTAACGAGCACAGATCATTCTTTCTTCCACACTTACAATGTCTTGTTTCTTCACATCAGGTGGTATATTTCTCTGCTACTTATCCCTATGTTATGCTGCTTATCTTGTTCTTCCGTGGTGTAACACTGCCTGGAGCAAAGGAAGGCATTTTATTCTATATAACTCCGAACTTCAGTAAGCTTTCAGACTCTGAGGTAAATATCCAATCTTCGTAAACAAAAGTTTCACTACTAACTGTTCACCTTTCAGACATATGACCTGCTCCTCAAGTGCAGAAACAGATTTTTTAAAAAATTATTTCCTGCAATCAGGTTTGGCTGGATGCTGCCACACAGATTTTCTTCTCCTATGGTTTGGGTCTTGGTTCACTGATTGCCCTTGGAAGTTACAACCCTTTCCACAATAACGTTTACAGGTAAGCAGATGACTGTACAAATTACAATGGCACTTTCTCAGCTGGAGCTGGATTCTATCTTTCTGGGTCCTGTATCACTGAGATAAAATGTAGTCTCTGATCTGAATATTAAATGTTATATCTAAGTGGGAGTGAAGTGTATAACTGTGTTTACACTAATGGGACAGACGACATGACTTGTCCAGTGTGAAATGGAGCTCACACTATGAAATACAAAATCATGAAATTTATCCACAAAATGCTTCCACTGTAGAAAAATGGTAATACAATGATGAGCCAGTAGCATTACTTTACATACTGCTTAAAGCACCTTATCTTTATTCCAGGGACTCCATCATAGTGTGCTGCATAAATTCATGCACAAGCATGTTTGCTGGCTTTGTCATCTTCTCAATTGTTGGATTCATGGCTAATGTCACAAAGAGGCCAATTGCAGATGTTGCAGCATCAGGTATACAATCTGTTTTTTCTCTAAGTCGTTCAGTGACATCAGTTATCTTTTTTTTGTGTGTCGTATCCAACTGCCTCATGTAACCGTAGAAAATCCCTCCCTCAAAACTTTCTTTAGACCCCTGTCATTTCTGCGCACTTACTGATTGCAAGAGAGAGAACCTTGTTTCAAATCTCTCCAGGCATCACCAGCAATATTATTTCTGATTTAGCAGGCTGTCTGCATGTCCAGTGCTTGCAAACCTTCAGTGTGGAGAGTGGTCAGCCAGAAACACATACTGGGTTGATGCAAAGAATAGTAATGAATGCCACTTACAGGGACTGCATTTACAAGAGGTGGCAGCACAGTGAGCTGTTAGAGTCCTTAGCTGTGACATCAGACTAAGAGCCTCTTGCAACTGAAATTCTTAAAAGCAACCTGAAAAGGAGGACTGATTGTCATTATGTTTCAGAAGCATGTATTTGCAAATTCTGTTAGGTTTATAATTTCTTTTCCTTTGAGTCAGATCCATTTCTCACCTGTGCAGACTTACAGCTATGAGCCAATTTTATGGGATCCTTTATTAGGGAACTCATTTTATATAGAGCAGAAAGATGTCCATAGATGGATTCTGCTGTATTTTGCAGTTCTTTGCCTTTCTTCCAGATGAAAAAGCTTAAAGGAGCAGAGCAGATGGTTGCCTTAACCCAGCTGGTGTACCAGATACTCATTTAGCAGTTCTGGCCACAGGGAGGATTTTGATAACTGAAAGCTTGGTTGGAAGACACTGGTGGACAAAATATGTCTTACTACACTAGCAATATTATCCCATTGACGAAATATTCTTCTAGTTAGAAAATCAGAGAATTTAGTCACCAAAAATAATCTTCAACAAAATATACAGAAAAAAAAATCAGGTGTCTAATCCTGATCCTTGCTTCGCTGGTTTAAAAGCTAGATATGTCCAACCAGTTAACACAGACAGACTAACTTCTAATGAAAACTGAAAAATCAGATACCCACCTTAGGTGAAGCACGCTGGTTTTATTTTTATTTCTGTAATTATTTAGTTTCTACAAGTTTCATTCTTAATCTGACATCAGTTGTTTTCCAGTTACATTGTGGCAACAAAAAGCTCCTCCTTTCGTAATAAGAATTTATATTCTCCTTCCACAACTTTGCCCCCTCAGCAGTTAGTAGGAACGCAAATTAAAATGTTGGCCTTTTTACAATTACATAATTAATTTAAAATATGTTTTATATGAAAATTCATGATATAATGTAGCAAATGGGAATACTGTAAATTCTGGAAAGTTCCTTCTCCATTTCTGAACTGTCTTTAATTCTCTTCTGATCTACTTGGTGCAAATCAGAAGATTACAGCCAGCAAAAGCTGCTTTAGGAGGAGAGAAAGCTGACCATGCCTGAAGACACATTTCTAGCCAAGGATAACACTCACTGTCTTTGCTATACAGAGGTGTCTCTCAGGAGCAACTTCTGAAATGTATCTAGTATTCTCCTTGGTTGGTTGGTTTGTTTTTGTTTTGTTTTAGCTTTGGTTGGTTGGGTTTTAAAGCAAGACACGTGCCCTGACTTCTTGGTCAGGGAACACTGATTGAGCTGAAATCCCTGGTCAGATACTGCATCCATGTCTGAGTCATTCAGATAAATGTAAAATCCATGTATCAACCAGAGTAAATAATCCCAATATCCCATCAATCACATCGATATTTTCTTTTTCTCCTACCAGGTCCTGGACTGGCATTTCTAGCTTATCCAGAAGCAGTGACACAGTTACCAATCTCTCCCTTGTGGGCAATACTGTTCTTCTCCATGTTGCTTATGCTCGGAATTGACAGTCAGGTAACACTGGTGTAAAAATTAGTACCGATAACAAATACAAGTTGTCTGCAACTGCACTGTCAGATGTTAGTGTTGCAAGGTTTTTGGTATAATCAGATAAAGAATAGGAGATACTAAGGAGGTAAAGAGTTTGAGGAGCCTGGGGTAGTCAGAAACTTTACTAAGACACTTCAATTTTTTCATGAATTGTTGGAATCATATGCCAAATATGCAGGAAAAATTATTCTGCAGTCAAAAGAAACTTTGTTTGGAATGTTAACCATTCATCCACAACCTTAAAATTACCTTTGAGATGTTCATGAACATAAGAAACTCCAGGGTATGTTTTACAGATGTGTGAATCTTCTTGCAATCAGTTGTAGTTGTCAAACCAACACCTTACAGTTATGCAGTTTTGTTCATGCAGCCTGTAAGCACTGTGCTAGTCTTCCTGACACATATAGGAATATGAGATTTCCTAGCTTAGTACTGTACCAGTCTTTCAGCAGAGAAAATCCATCATTTTCTGTAAAGCTGACTACAGCCTGTGAACCAAAATATATTTAAAAAAATAAAATAAAATAAAAACTTTATCCTAAAACATGAAAAGAAGATGCAAATTTGTTTTCTATTTCTTTGTTTTTCAGTAACCTCAAGCTTGACATTAAAACCTATTGTTTAATCTGGGGAGAAACTACTATGAAATTAATTGGGTCAAAAATATTTTTAAAAGAACTTGTCTCTAGGCAAGTAAAAGCTGAGGAAAGTAGTCTAATATTATCAACAATAATATACACGGCTACATGCTGTCATGCCTTTTTCATTTTCTATCCATCAGTAAACGTTTCATGCCCTACAATTTATAAGAACTGTAACTGTTGGTTACATTCTGATTACACTGTTGGAAATGAATAAAATTCTGCACACATTCTGACTTTCATTATTTAACCCATCATAATGAAAACATCTAATCTGAATATACACATCTGGGGAGAGGGGGAAGTATTGCCTTGCTTTCCTCTTGGAAGTCCACATCCTCAGCAAAAATCTTACTATTGCACTGACTTTTCTGAAGCTACAAAAAGCATTTGATTTATAACGTTTGAGAATCAATCTTGTGTCTTTAGTATTCACTCTGAGGCACTAATCTGATCAGACTTTCTGAGTCTATTGGCTTTCATATATGTGAATAAATCACAGGAGAAGTTTAAATTTTTTAAATAACTTGGGGTCAAAGCCTTCAACTGCAGGCTTCCATCACAAGAAAGAGCACTTTATCTTACTAAGCACATGCTATAGGTCATACTTTTGAATGTTGAATGTTTTTCTAGCAATCTTTTTGCACAGATCTTTTTAGACAGAAATAAGGATATTCAGAAGCGCTGCTTCCACTAAAGTCAAGTGAATTTTCCTTTATCATTTAATGCATGCAGCCTTAGGCCAATGATGATTGCTATTGAAAACTCCTCCCCTAAATGTAATCCTGTTGTTGCAGTGCATTGCGTTGTACTTTATTTGTAACTTTACTTTCAGTTCTGCACTGTAGAAGGATTCATAACAGCTTTGGTGGATGAATTTCCGAAGTTACTGCGCAATCGAAGGGAAATCTTCATTGCTGTTGTATGCATTGTTTCCTATCTGATAGGGCTGTCCAATATTACTCAGGTATGTTCTGCAGAAGAATGTGATCTTATGTCTGTCATACCACACCTGCTTTATTTTCCCCTCTCACCACCCCAACCAGAATCACTTCAAACCACTGAAGTGGCTGGGATCTGTCACTGACACTATCTAAAGGCTTCAGAGAGCAGACATTAGTTTACCAGGTCTCTGTAGTCCGTGGATGAAGCGAGGGCAGCTAAATGGTTCAGGTGACAAGAAAATACACAGCTCTATAATCCCTTTTACAGTCCACGAGGCAGTAACTAGAGAGGTTGTCCATTGCTTCCTGCGATCTGGTATGTTGCAAACCATTTCAGGGAAATGACTGAATTATTGAACAAAAAGGAGTAAAGTGAAACCCGAACAGTTGATTTCATTCTAGCAGTAATCTATTTTTGTCAGTGTTCACCTCAAGTGTTGTAAGACTTTAAGCAGTTAACATTTAATTAACTTACATTAATATTTTCCTAACCTATCTTCCACTGTTAGTTTGTTGCTTGCATTTTAACTGTCTTAAAATTGAAGTCCTTACTACTTATTTTAACACTTCCTTCTTATATATTTTAGGGTGGAATCTATGTGTTTAAGCTTTTTGACTACTATTCTGCCAGTGGAATGAGTCTTTTGTTCCTTGTGTTCTTTGAGTGCATCTCCATATCCTGGTGCTATGGTAAACTTTTTTTTTCCTTGATAAGTTTTGCTTATCATAATGATAATTCATCTGCTATTTTTTTTGTGTGTGTGTGTGTGTGCAAATCTGAGCATGGAGTTGAAACCAGCCTTGCTTTACATGCATATAGCTCTACTGAGAACTCAAAGGTGGCTTGTGGCAGGTACTCCTGCCTCTTTAAAACACCCTATGTGTTAGCCTGGAACTGAGGAGATTCGAATTGTTGTGGGAACACTAAATAGGTGACATCAGCCTCTTCCTCCCAGTCCCCGTTCCCCCCTCCTTCAAAGGCTGGATCTTCAGAGGTATTTAAGTACTACTGTTCTTGACATAATGACTTAGGTCTCTTGGACTTCACAATGTTTCATTTCCAAAAATTACTCTGTCACACTAGGATCTTGCAGGAAGAGGTCAATTGTTTTGCATAATTGCCCTAAAACGTCCAGAAGTCTGGGCTGACAAGCTCTCAGTATAAAGATAAATGAATATAGATCCTATTCTTGCCATAGTATTTTTATATTTGACCTTAATTCTGTTAGCCCTTCCAATGACCTTCACCTGTGATTACTAAGGAACTTTCATCTATATTGCAAAACTAATTCAGAGATAGATAACTGGAGTCTTTCTGCTGTCTTTAAATGGGCTTAAGAGAAAGAAATAGCTTTAATAAAAGGGAGAGATACTGTATATGAATCCAGCAAAAGTGAATGGAAAAATGCACCAGCTAAGTAATGAAGAAATCTAATCTGAAGCTATAAGTAATGCAATACATCTTTTGGAAGATGATGGAGTGCTGGCAGACAGCAGTAGCAGAAGGGCTACTCTTTGCAGTACTGCATGTATATGGTGTGTGTATGCCCACACAGAGTGAAGCCTGTGCTGTTGGCTAAGGCTGGTATGGATTTATTTATTTATTTTAGTCTACTTTGTAAAATGTCATTCTAAATCTTTCATTTTAGTAAGACTTAGAGTGAAATATACCAGTGGTGATTTATTGCATCTGACCTTCAGATGTGTAGACTTCCTTAGCCTTTGCAGGGGAATAATGATTTGATTTGGTTGATGATTTAATTAATTATGATTTAGAAAACTGAGAGCAAATTGTTTTTGGAGCTTCTGAGTTTGCACATTTATTTCCCATTTAAGTAGGTTAAATGTTACGTTGTCTGTACAGAGCTTCCAAACATGCCTCCTCATTTATGATAGTCTGTCTCAAAAGTATTAGCCTTTCAACTGAATCGATCATCTGATATGTTTCTATTACTGTTTCTTATTTTTAAATGTAGGTGTTAATAGATTTTATGACAACATCCAAGAGATGGTGGGATACAGACCCTGCATCTGGTGGAAACTCTGCTGGTCATTTTTTACTCCTATCATTGTGGCAGTAAGAAACAAACTTTTATAATATGATTTAAGAGAGATAAATGAGGTAGACTGTATACTACAGTATTGTCATTTCCATCCACACAAATTCATACTAACCATGACATCATTCCTTGTTTAAGTATGTGAGCAATTCCATTCAAGGCAATAGGCAAAACCCAGTGTCATTAGAGGAAGCCTGTGCCCCAAGAAAAGAGTTCTTGCACAATTTCAAGATTTGTATTAGCCCTCTGGAAACGGTAACTGGTCAAAAGCTCAGTTCATTGGCACAGACAGAAAACTGTAAGAAACACATTTTTAACCACTTGCTGTATTTTTACATAAAATTTAGAATTCTTTCTGAAGTCTAAACTCTCCATATACACAAGAAATGGCCATATCTTGTAAACAGAATTCCTTCACATGTGCTATTCTGGTAACAGATTGGGATTATAAACTGAAGATCTTTCATGGGATTCTGTG
Organism: Nettapus auritus; assembly: GCA_011076525.1. Lineage (NCBI taxonomy): Eukaryota > Metazoa > Chordata > Aves > Anseriformes > Anatidae > Nettapus > Nettapus auritus. The sequence continues at coordinate 4,920,519 of CM021776.1, read as the reverse complement.
GAATATACTATCCAGTTCATATGACATTGCTAGTGTTTTTTCTGGCAAACCTTGCAAGGATTTTGTGCCCTGGAAACCACAGTACCATCTTTTACTGATTCTAAGCTTTATCCATTTAAGCCCATCAGTATATTTTGGAAATTATAAGCAAAGAAATATAAGTTTAATACACAGACTGTAGTAAACCCAAATGCAATATAAAAAATGCTTTCAAGTAGGCACAAGTGTACAACACACAATACCTTTCACTCACTGATATTTCTCTGATATTCCCATATAGGTAGATGAAGGCCATAGAAAAACAAACACTAAAGAGAGGTACTAAAAGGAGGGTTCCTTGATTCATCTCTGTTCAAAGGAAGGCTTTCATTTTTCTGAAAACAAATGTTCAGGAAAGCATGAAAAATACATTTTGTTTGTTTCAGTGGGATATTAGGAAGAAGAGCAATACTTTACATAAAACCTATCAAATTTCTCCTTTCTTTTAAAGTCTTGAACATAATTTTTTGTCCAATGAAAGGTCACAGGTGGTGATATGTGCTGATAAAATCTGCCACTCTACTTTCTCATGTCTGGGAAAATACTCTGCACAGGGCCTGAAACTGGGGTCAGAATAAGCTGCTTTCTTTACTGATTCAGTTTAGCACATTTTCCCAAATTACAACAGGACAAGAAAGACAGAAGTCTGCCTTGGGAACCTAGAGTTAAAAAAATACCATATTTGCAGGTCATCTGTTTGCAAACCACAAAAAAAGCGTCCAACAAGTGCTGCAGTTCAGTGGTACAATACACATGTGTATGCAGGTATTACTGGGGAAGAAATACCCAGAACCCTTATCTTTCCCAATAGCCCCCTTCCCTCTAATTTTGTGCAAGTTTTCTGAGGACTCTACTAATACCAGCGTATTCCCAACACCAGCATATCTGAGTAATCTGAGATACAGATGTATATATGTGAAAATATAGTGTTTACTTGAGACATTAATTTTGGTAAGAAGCTGCTAGGTAAACTATCTCTCCATCTCTTGTTTTGGAAAAACTCAGTGGTTTTTGAATTTCATAAGCCAAGTTCTTTTAGATCAAATCTGTTGCCAATTACTGAACCATAAGGTCCCTTCTGGCTGACCTCGTTTCCATTTGCTTGGGGGGGGGCAAACAATATCAAGTCTTTGGGTCAAACACTCTTAGGTGGCAATACTAGAGAGGTTAGGTACTGGAAAGCCAGGCTTAAAAAAAAAAAAAAAAAAAAAAAAATTTTTATACAGGAGTCTGTTGCTAACCAGTTTGGTAGAGCTGTACTGAAACAGAAACTTGGTGTAAACCAACAAGCAACTTCACAACTGCAGAATTACAATTCAAGTATTTACAGATTTGCACTATAGAGAATAAGCAATCAGGGAATCAGTCAGTGCAGTGTGCTGATATTTGCCTGTTTTCTGCAACCTCCATCTGGAAGACTGACCTGCAGGCCCCAGTCTCCAAGCTAGTGCTTGGTGGCTTATCACCAGGGAACAAAGGAACCCTTTTCTCTTTTCTCCTTTTGGATTGGAAGGAGGCTTGAGGTTCAAGTCAATCCAGAAAAATGTTTGAACATAGAACACTCTGGAAATCTCATCCAAACCTTTTTTTCCCCCTACTGTATTTTGCAGGGAGTATTTATCTTCAGCGCTGTCCAGATGACTCCTCTCACAATGGGAAGCTATGTTTTCCCCAAATGGGGCCAAGGGGTTGGCTGGTTCATGGCTTTGTCTTCTATGGTGCTGATACCAGGCTATATGGCATATATGTTTCTTACCCTGAAAGGCTCCTTAAAACAGGTAAGTGTCTCATTTCCAGTCTACATCATTGAATCTTGTACGGCCTGTGTACACTGACAAAAGATTGCTGGACAGTTATTTCTAGTTATCTCCGTTCTGTGGCCTCACCACCTTAGCCAGTTATTTTGCATCAAGATGAAAAACACAAAAACACGTACCAAGAAACAAGAAGACTGTATTTATAGTTCAGCACAATCCCCACAGTAAATGTAGTCTTTTTTCCAGGCTTTGACAGTTCCAGGCACTTTGCATCCCACCTCCTTACATCTAGAAAATGAGGTAGCAGTTTACAAAACTTGTTCACATTAACACAAAGACATACTGTCATATATCAGGGCAGATGATGTTCTAAGGAACTGGAGCCAAACTCTTGAGAGTGAACTAAGGTAGCTCTTGGTTTCCATGAGTCTATGCATAGTGACCCTATTTAGCATCTTCCTGCAATGTGACCAGCAATTTGAGCTGCCATTCTACATTTCACCTGTTCAAAGTTGCAGCAGCCGCCTTGTATTGCAGCTGAGAAAAATTGAACATCAAATCTTGGGTGCACTTCTTATGATTATACTGTGTTTTCCTTTGGTCTTCAATTAAGGGATTTCTATGAATAGTTACTCAGTGAAGAACACTAGAAGAAGCCTTTTTCTCATTGAATTTTACTCTTAGTCTCTCCCAAATTCCTTTTTCCATCTTGTTAAAAAGGAGATATGAGAGAGGCATCTCTTCCATGCGAGAGAGGCATCTTATGGCTTTAATCCATTTTAAATTCATTTTAAGATCCTCAGGGAAACGCTGCTAAAGGAGTGTGAAATGCTAATAAAGTTATTGACCAGAACACTGGACAGTTACATACAATTGCCGTCCTTGATTTTTTAAAATCTGTGTGCACCCTCAGTTTTCCCTCCCCAGGCAATAATCTCATTCTGTGCATGAGACACATCTTCAGCAGATGAAGCCCACATCTCTCTCCTCCATGACTGTGTGTCAAAATGATTTTGTGAGAACTTCTGGAATATTCTAAAACCAGCTGACAGAGTCATCTTTGAAAGACACAGATGATCTTAAGCAGAATTGACGAGTAATGCCTCATGAATTGCTCAGACCTGTATCCAAATATTTGTCTTCAGCAAATTTGAAAAGACTCAGCAATGCTTCAAATAAGTTTGCAAAACATTCCTTGTTACTGATACATTCTTGTTTTTGGCTCCTACTTCTTGAGTATCTTTATCTAGGTCTTATGGAAACATTTATGTGCAAAGGGAAAATTGTTGTCCTGACCAGGGCTATGGAAGACCCCACAGCAAAAGTTCCTCCTTTCAGTCTTCCTGTGGTTTAAGGTCCCATTTTTGAAAGTATTAGCAAATCAATAGCTCTAATCATTAGAGCGATTATCACCGCTTCTGAGACCCAACTGGGTCCGTGCTGCCCACTGCAAACTTTTAGCCTCTGCATTTGACTTGGTTTGCAACAGTCCCTAGTCTCCAACCCCATTCTGTGGTCTCTCCAATTTTTTTTTTTCCACTAGGCATTGCATTGAACACTGTATCCATTTACGCCTGCTTGACTGTCATAAACTAGCAAAAAATCAAATTAATCCAATACTTGTGCCTCTGCTTTCTGCATAGGAACAAGACTGAGACAATTTATTTCTGCAAGTTTTTGCTCCCATTGCAGTAACACCATGTAGTAAAGGGCTTTGAGTGAGAGCTTTAACTTGTGTGTTCAAGTCTCAGGATGTGCTGTGCTGTTTATCAACAGCCGTTCCTATCATAATTAAATTTTCTTATTTGAGTGGAGTGGGCTGTTCTGTGACTTTGCTCAATATCAGTAGTGGTTTTTGATAATGTCTTTAGTATATGAGGCTTACTTCTTTTCTAGGCCATTGGGAGATGGACTGAATTGTTCATTTTAGCTGTGATACCTAGAGAGAAGTGTTTAGGATGGCTTTAAAATAAAAAGAAAGCTTAAGAACAATTTTTTGACTGCTTCACATCTTTTGTTTTTTAAACAGCGCATCCAAGTTATGATTCAGCCAAGTGAAGACATCAGTCATCCTGAAAATGGGCCGGACCAGGCACAACAGAGCAACTCTGCAAACAAAGAAGCCTACATCTAAACGTCTATATTGCAAAAGTAACCATACTGCTCCAGGAGAGAGGGGAGAAAAAAAAAAAAAAAAAAAAAAAAGGTTGAATATAACCAAAAATTTTTTTTTTAGAAAAAAATTACCACCAGCCCTAGGGAAAAAAAAAAAAAAAAAAAAAAAGGAAGAAGAAAAAAAGAGGAAAAAAAAAAAAGAAAAAAAAAAAAGAAAAAAGGTCATCTCCACTATAAGGGAATCGCCATGGGTATGATCCAACCATTGTGCGAGCTCAGATGTTGACAGTATTTTGTGTTCTCTGGCAATCCACAGACTGTTAATGTTTTTATCCTTTCACAATAATAGTTGCATATCTTGGAATTTGTAAATTGATGTGCAAGACCTTTTTAATCTACCTTTTAGCACGACTATTTGAGGTTTTGTGCTACTGATTTTTAGTAGTTTATCAATATTTCTTACCGCTGAATCCCAAGACTGTTATTTCTGACTTTGCAGGAGTAAAATTAAGTTTGGAATTGTTTTGTACAAAAGAACGAAGTATTTTGTAACCAACTGATTTCCAATGAAAAAGTCTGCCCTTAAAATTTGTTCTGTTCAAGGCCATTTGAGGGGGAAGAGACTTCTTTCAATTAACTTAGTCACAGTGGATGCAGCCTTTATAAACATTCCTACTACAAATCAAGCTTTATGGCTATTTGTAGTAATACAGCATAGAATGGCTGTAAACACTACCTGTGCTTAGCCTTTCAGGATAACTTTCACATAAGATTGTGAATTTCTTTTGAAAATATATACTGTGTCTTACAAAAAGAACCTATCTCTGTGAATAAATACTATACGAATTGCAGATGTTAGAGGCCAAAAATGTGACTTCTAACTTTTTTAGCAAAATGAGAAGTAATATCCAGTTCTTAAGAGTTATTTGAATATTCCCAGAAAAATAAAAATAAAATAAATAAATAAATAAAAAGGCAGAGTATTTGCAATTCAAGCTCAGAGTACTTGAGCTTTTATTATGCTGTTATTATTACACTATTATCGCATTGCCACCAAAATAGAAGCCAGAACAATGGCTTAAAGATTGAAGCTCATCCTTGGAATTCTAATTTAGGTTTTAATTTCACAACTGTCCTTTTTAATCTATTAAAAGACTTGAACAGTTTGAAATAAGCAAATTATAAAACATGGATCATTAGCACTTTGAAAACAGTTTTATTTTTATTTACATATTATTTGTGGTGATGAAGGCAGGAGGGAAAGCTACTTCAATAATACAAAAATTTCTACTCTGGGCTCCATCTGCATTTGCCACATAGCTAGAAACCCCGTTCAGCTAATGGAAGTTTTGCCCTGTGTGGAAAATGCAGTTAGTCCCGTATGGCATTTCTTGTTTGGCAGCTATATGACAGACACAAAGGATTACGGAAAATGCAGTATTTGATGTTTGATTGTAAATGACTGTGACAGAACTGTGCAATGAAACATGCTTTTCAGCAAATTTTTGTGCAACGTACAATGTTAGATAGCACAATTTATGTAGAACTACTACGTGAAAAACATGTTAACTGTGAATGTTGGGTTTTTCGTTGTTTTTGTCTGAAGGTGACAAACATGTTCTTGCAATAAGGTATTATTCTCAGAATGTCAAGCACATTATTGTAGAAATAATATATATAATACATATGTATTTCAAACTACATCATAAAATCTCAGAGTATGTTTGGTAGATTCTAAACTGTTTCATACATAGATCAATTGTAAAATACTATGAGATCTAAGCTGCATCCTAAATGTCCATAGATAAAATGCAGAAGTCCTGTAAGTCTTTGGGATTTAGAGGAAAAACATACATCCTACACACACATTATACATGATACATGCACATTATAATTGTGAATTTCATTAGACTAAGGATAAAAATTCCAACTTTATCGTTTAATGTAATCAAGTCCCATGTTGTTCTAAGAAAAATGCAGTATTTAATGTTTGATTGTAAACAATTATGACAGATGTTTGACAGACCTGCTCTTTAGCAAAAAGCTGTACAAACTTATCATATAGCACAAAATAGTGTTGTAGAACTACTGTGTGTAAACTGTGAATAGCTGTATCTTTTTGTAGTACTTGCCCTGAAAGAAAAGATTATTGTATGATCATATATGCTTTTTGCAATAAGGAATTATCTGAACACCAAGCAAATCTATCTCTATATAAAAAATATATATGTAATATATACATATTCAAAAATATATACAGAGCCTGTTTAAAAGAGTACAGTATTATTTAGTAAATTGCAACCTGTTCTATGGACCAAATGTAAAATATTTATAAATTAAGATGCATTTTAAATGTCTATAAATGGTGTCATAATTAAAGCACGGTTGTTATGTAAGTTTCCAAGAGTTTAGAGGAAAAAGAATAAAGGTTATATTATACATTAAATTCAGAATTATGCAGTCTTTCATTGGACAAAACCAATGTGTGTTAAATTACTTTCTGTGAAGCAAGTTCTAAATGTTTTGGGTATCATTTTTAAATATCAAAGAGCTGTATCATATTTGTGATGTGTACAATTAATCTATAACATTACTACTATAGTTTAGTAGGTATGTGCACAAATTATACAGTAAGCTTATAAGGTGACTGTTCCTGATGCATGGTCTGCAGCAGAGGAGTAAGCTCCATGATGTTGATTTCAGAGTTGCACCTCTGCCTCTCCCATACTTACTGTTGGTTCTAACTGAAGAGGAATGCTCAATAAGTTCTAACTCTACAATTTAAAAACAAACAAACAAAAAGCTAAAAACTAAAAACAATCTTATAGCTCATTTTACCAACTCAAACAGCAGCTATAAAAAATCAGATTTAAAAAAAAAAAAAAAAAAAAAAAGTTAATTTCTGGAACTTAATCAGTTTTGCCTTGTAGTCTGAAAAATCTGAGGTTTCATTGTGGTAGGTTTGATTGTGTTAAATTCCCTGTGGTTGGCAGGAATTCCAGCTTGTGTTTAACTACCTGATGAGTTAAGACTTAGCATCTATATCACATACATTACTCCAACAGGCAGGCAGGAGAGGAAGCAGGGCAGCTGGCATAGACACACCTCCACACTGGAAGCACTATTAGACAGAGAAGCATAAAAGTGGTTAAATGCCAAATGTTTTGGAGTGATGTGATCAGTGAGTGGAGCCCTCTGCAGCTCTCTAACCCTGTACTGGTGGCAGGCAGGGCTTGGGGGGGCTTGCTGGGCACCTGCTTCTGCTCATGCCACTGCTGTCCCTATGGAGAGAGGGACCTTCGAGTATTTACAGCCATGTCCATGTCTGCTGGACCTTTCTGCTGTTACATGGGGGTGTGAACTGCAGCACCTGAAGTCACTGATTTCTAAGCCTCCGCTGATACCAAGATGAAACCAATGGGCTGGGAAAATAGTGGCATTATGCTAAACGGAGATGGAGATACTGCTACAAAAGTCATTTTTTCTCTCTATCAGTTGACATCATCAGAGACTATGTCATGTGAGTTCCACAGCAGTTTGTCTTACATCTGGTTCTAATGCAATACCTTTGCTAAAGCGCTGAATGCTCCTATGCTCTGAATTTAATTATCTAACTAGAAAATTGGACATCATGCTGGGAAAGAGTCAGAGCAATTTAGAGAACATGATTAGAGCTGAAAATGTTCCTGATAGAAGTGTCCAAAATCATAAACTTCAAATTCAAAATGCTGCCCTGAAAAAGGAGCACTCAAATGTGCAAGTAGAAATGGGGAGAAGTTCCTTGCTGTGCTTAAAAAAAAAAAAAAAAAAAAAAAAAAGCTGGAGAGGAAGGGCAGAAGCATGTTATTTCTGGAAAACGGTGAAGGAGCAACTTCAATGGTTTTGAAATACAGAGAAAAATTTAAATCATCCTAAGGTTTATTTCATGGGCATTGAGACTTAAGGTTTATTTATGTATTGTATTGATGGCTTTCGGATTATGCTGTAAGAAAAAGGAGTTGCACTGGGAAGAAGGAGACGCACCATTCAGTGCCGCATGGCTGTCCAGATGGCAATGCAAGGGGCAAAGAATGGCTGAGGAAAAGGAACCTGGTTGAAAGATATTGCGTTAGTGCTGTGATATTTCCATGTTCTCCTGGAGGAATTTTCTCTTGCCATGCTGCAAAAATCCCGACAGCAATTCAACAAGAAAAATGCAAATAAGGTCACTTCTTCCCTACAGGACTGCAGGATGCCCTGAGAGAAAGCCATGTCCTTGTTCGTCAGGAGTATTAGTTCAGCTACACATGCTTTTATTCTAAAATAACACTATGTCGCTCTTGGTTTTTTTTTTTTGTCTGTTTTAAGCCTGCTTATTTCTGCTCTGTTCTGCCCAGGACACAATAGCATTATTACAATTAACTATTACAGTTATGCAGCTCCCACCGTTGGCTGGTTATCCAGGGAGAAGGAGCTGGGATGGGAGCTACAGCCCAGAGGCACGGCCATGTCCAGGTGTGCGCTGTCTCACCTTAGGCTGGCTGTAAGCACGCAGCAGCAGCTCCTGCTGCCAAAGCACCTTCACCTGCCTTTGGCAGTCGCCACTGAAGCCAGCCAGGCGCAGCGGAAGCAGGTGGCACTCAGACTACCGCACAGCCACAGCTCGGCCCCAGCCACTCCAGGGAAGGGGCACAGTAAAGAAGCCCGTTGGATGCCAACCTACAAACAGAGGGACTTGGTGAGGAGATCAGCGTGAAAGGCTCATTGCCCAGGAACCTGGGCTGCTCGGCTCAGGGCTACGCATTTACTGCAGCTGTAGCTGCTACCTAAGAGCTTGTAAGTCACGCAACCTACACCAGTTCAACCAGTCTCACTGGTCATTCATCAGATCAAGAAGGAAGGCTCCTCAGACTTGTAAGAGTCTGAGAGTTCTTTCTACTGCTGTCATGGAAGAGATGGGCAGCAGTAACTTCTGCAGCACCTTCTGATCATCACCCATAGCTTCGCTGCTCCTTTGGGTCTTCTCCCAGCAGCCACAGTGCCTGCAAGGTGGCTGTGGTGGGGCAGGTGTAATTCACATCTCCTCCAGGAAGACAAAGCAGCCCTTCAGTAAAGGAATCAATAAAAAGTGATGACAAGGATGAAAAGAGCAGCAATAAAGATTATTTTCATGACAAGTGGCACCGACTGAGTAGAAAGCTGTTTGAAATAAAGCTGATAAGAACATCACATTTCTACCCACATGCAACTTCTCCTTTTTTTTTTTTTCCTAGTCTATGTCAGCCTTACTTCGTCTCTTGTTGTGAATTAAAAATAAAAATGAACGAGAGAGAGAGACCAGGAGGATCAGAAAACAAAGAGAAATTAGAGAGGGTAAAGTGAAAAATAACTTGAGTCACTCTACAGACATTACTCTTCTTCTGATGCTGATGTAACTATTGCCACGTCTTATACCTTCCTCTACACTCAAACAAGTTGAGGCCAGGCAATAATTCTGCCACTCTTTTCTGCTGATATTTTATGGACATTAAGATTTTTTTTTTCCCTATTTTCACAGAAAGAAATCCAATTCATGGGGGGGGGGGGGGGGGCCACATTTTCTCTATTGCTGCATTTTCATTCTGTTTTCTAATCAAACACTTAGGTCATGTGGGAGCTCTAGCAGCTCCACAGCCCACGAGCTCTCCTTGAAACACCACCATCCATCAGCCAGGTTACAACAGAGGGAACCAGCAATGCCCAGGACCAACCCCCCACATGTGTGCACACACGCTTTGCAGGTGCTTTCATTCAAAAAATGGCCCCTAATTTAAAGTTATGAGTTAGAGGGGGAGAACTTACATTATTTTTCAATCTAACATTTGTGTTTTGTTTTGTTTTGTTTTTTTCCCTGGGTGTTAAATGGTCTCACATTAAGATTATGGCAAATAAGGCAAATATTCAGTTATTATCTTAAACGTCAAACAGGCTGAAGTAATCTGGTGAGTTATTTGTGAGTCATAAGTACACGATGGTGCTAAATGTGTCCAGCACTGCCTAAGAGGAGGACAGGGTGGATGAGGCATCATCACAAGGACAACAATTAATGTGTTTTGCCAGCAATGGTTCTTTAGTCATATTGGGATATCTGCCTTGCTTGACTTCAAAGATAAGTAGCTAAGAGGTGTTTATAAACTTTAAAAAGGACCAATGAGTAGAAAACGGCCAAAACTGACAACTTAAAAGCAAATTACTACGCCACGGACATTCTGATGTGTCCACGACTACTTGGTCCTGGTGAATGTCTGAGGATGTCGGGGGGGGGCAAACCAGCCAGACACCACACATCCTGGGGCCAAAGAGGCCAGGAGGGGCAAAAGAGTGGGCTCCCAGGCGAGGTCATTTTGGCTACATGATGCGGTCTGTTTCTTTTTTAATCAGTCACCAACCCAAAGCAGCAATCCCCTCGGAGCAGTACCTGGGTGGTTGGCATCAGGGGGACACAGCAGAGCACGTTCATGCCTGAGGCCCTGCTGCTGCCAGCGCTGACTGCTGAAGAGCAGCTGCAATTCCTGCTGCCGTGGCTGTGCCTCTCTCCTCCAGAGCTTTGCAAGTGCAATGTCTGTCCCAACACACACAACAGCCAAAGCAGGTGTCACTAAGTATTTGCTCGTGTATATAAAGCTACCTGATACTCTAGGGATTGAAGCAAAGTATAAAGTAATGAGTAAAATTATAAGTGTAAACCAATAAAAGATACAGTGAATAACTTGCTAAGACTAAAACAGCAAAGCTGTCTCTGGATATAAGCCAGAGTGTCAGGTTCTGTTAGGGAATTATTTCTAGGTCATTTCAGTTCACTGCACTGCACTGAAAATATTTCACTGAATGAATGACCAAAATAATTAATCAAACCCAGGAGAGCCACACCAGCTCACACAGTAGGCAGCTCACTGTGCCCTAGAAGTGACAGAGCTCAGCATTTTTAACCTGCTCTTTACCAGTTGTCATACATCAGCAACACATGACCTTTACTGCTGATCTTTCCACAGGTTCCCTCCTGGTCTGGGGGCAATAGGGGTGACCTTTCCCAGATGGGGTGCTCCTGCTGTTAGCAGGCTGTATTGGGACAGCACTTTCCTGCCAGGAGCTGCTTCAAAATTTCTCCCTTGGACTTGGCTAAAAACCACTCTACCTCAGCCCTCCCACACTAGTCATATGAAATATATTGCTCCTCCTTTTCCACTTTCTGCATTGTTCTTCCAGCAACTGACCCCAGTGGTTGATCGGGCCCAATGTCCCAGCTGAAATAGGAAAGTTCAGGCTGGGAACAAGCCTGAGAAGAAAGCTTAGCTGACTCTTCACTGTCACACTTACCTGTGGGCAAGGGCTGCAGGGCGGTCACTGCAGGGCCACCTGTACTCACAGAGAGCCACCTGAATTTGTGCTCACCAGGGAACTGCTCCATCATCCATGTGGGTCCATTTTCATTGCTGTCACTGGCCTAAAGAGTAACAGCCCCAGGTGCGGCTTTAGCAGGGAGTGTTAACTGCACAATGGGCAGACGAGGCTAAGATTGCCAGTAATTAAGATCTGGCAATGTCATGCACTGTGTTTTACTTCTTCCATGCCTCATTAGCCAAGCCCACACTTGCCAGGTGGGCCTGAGGACCATGGCACGAATGCAAGAGTTTCTGCAGCACCTGTAAATACACCGGCACCCCACAACCAACCTGAAACACGCAGCCACTCTTCTTGCAGTAAACAGCATGGGAGGAAATGGTGTTCACTTGATGCTCTGTCTGATCAAATGGGCTGTACTCAGCCACACACAAGTTCTCTATTATAAGAACCATGGGTTAGAAAAGACAGTTCAACTCGGCAACCCATCAAATAAATGTGTGAACATGGTTCTGGCAGTCTCAAGCAACAACAGAAATGACAGAACGCATTCCTTTTAAAAGGAGAAAATAAAGGGAAAAAGCTATCAGTTACCTAATAAATGAGTTAACAAAGATTCATTACAAATCTGTAGTATCTATACCAATCTATCATAGGTTTTTTGTTTGTTTTTTGGACTGGGCAAGGTAAGGCAAAGAAAGCTAGAGTGCACTGTGACAGGGATATGGGCCCCAAATGACTATTTTATGAATATGGGTATTTTTTTTTTTATTTTTTTTTTTTGGTGAAAGACAAAGGCTTAAATTCAAGTGTCTGCAATTAACTAGTATAATATAAGCAAAACAGTATAACAACAACAACAACAAAAAAAGTAGTATAACAAAACAAGTCTAGAGAATACTGAGGTATCAATCTACCTGCCTTTGCTGTTGGAAAGTTAATTATAATTAATAAAAATCATTCAAAATTATACAACTGTCAGCATGAGGCATTGTGTGTGCTGCTTTTAAGTCCTTCACTTTCTTTATAAACAGAAAACATCCACAAATATGCTCAAAGTGTTTTTCTTAGTTCTTTACATACCATGTGTTACTTTACATTCAATATTTTATGAGATGGTTTATTTTCTGCTCGTAATTTTCCTTTGTAACTCACACTGTCTTCTCCAGGGATTTCTGGCATGCTTATTTTGTATTTCCACATTCTGCTTTGATTTTCTTTATCTTATGAAACTAAATTCCCCAGAACGATGAAACCAGGACTAGTGGATGAGGTTCATTTTTATTTACTGCTGGCTTTTCAGGAAATATTTAGTTTCTTTTTTTTTTTTTTTTTCCCAAGATAAATGATTGCTACAGGAATAGCCTCATTAGCAGCTGACATTAACATAACAATGCAAATCAAGACCGCTATCACGCCACCGTGCAGCTCTCGAAGTGTTGTCTCTTCGTGAAGACCCCCTTTTGTGCCAAGAGTACATGTGCGTGTGGCCTGCCCTGGAGGGATTTTTATTTTCCCCCTTTTAGCACTGGTTGCTAGAGTAATTCCTGCAAAAATCTGTTCTTATGACACCAAGCTGGTGCAGTCAATACAAGAGAGGGAAGGGATACCATCCAGAGGGACCTGGACAGGCTGGAGAAGTGGGCCCATGAGATCCTAATGAGGTTCAACAAGGCCAAGTGCAAGGTGCTGCACTTGGACTGGGGTGATCCCAAGTATTTATATAGACTGGGAGAAGAAGAACTTGAGAGCAGCCCTGCCGAGAAGGACTTGGGGGTCCTGCTGGATATGAGCCATCAGTGCACGCTTGCAGCTATGTCCTAGGCTGCATTAAAAAAGGGGTGTCCAGCAAGGAGAGGGAGGTGATTGTCCCACTCTACTCTGCTCTTGTGAGACCCCACCTGGAATACTGCATGCAGGCCTGGGGCCCCCAGCACCAGAAGGATGTGGAGCTCATGGAACAGGTCCAGAGAAGGGCCACTAAGATGATCAGAGGACAAGAGCACCTCTCCTGTGTGGAAAGGTTGAGGGAACTGGACTTGTTCAGCTTGGAGAAGAGATGGCTCTGGGGGGGGGGGAGACCTCATTGCAGCCTTCCAGTACTTGAAGGGAGCATATAAACAGGAGGGGAACACCTGTTTATATGTGCTGATAATAATAGGTAGGGAATGGCGTTCAACTGAGACAGGGGAGATTTAAGTTAGAAGTTAGAAGTTTTTCACTCAGAGGGTGCTGAGGCACTGGAAGGGGTTGCCCAGAGAGGTTGTGGATGCCCCATCCCTGGAGGGATTCAAGGTCAGGCTGGATGGGGCTCTGAGCAGCCTGCGGTAGTGGTTGGCAACCCTGCCCACAGCAGGGCACCTGAAACTAGATGATCTTTAAGGTCCTTTCCAACCCAGGCCATTCTATGAGTCTCTCCCCACAGCACCATGCACTGCTGCATGCAGCCTTCTGCTGGCAAAGCGGAGCGGGGGCAGCGAGGCGCTGGGGGCGTGCAGACCGCAGGGAGTGCCACAGGCCCAGCAGCAGCACAGGGCGCCGGGGGCGCAGGGGGCAGAGCACAGCCCATGCTGCGTTAACTGGGAGCGTTTGGGAATGCAAACCTCCACAGGCTGTCAGAACAATGTTCCTCCGATGCTCTGTACAGCCCAGCATTTTGTCAGTGTGAGTACAAATGCCAAAACTGGCTAAGCCTTCAAACGAGCCGTGTACATTTTTTTTAGTAACTGATGTGAGTAAGGGAAGACCAAAGTGGAGGGAGAAACAGTTCCCTTAAAATCCCTACCAAAGGCACGTGCTGGAGAGCTGGGTGGCCTGTGGCTCGCATCTCAGGCCAGCTGACCCCGTTGTTAAGCTGCCCTCATGCAGGCCCAGCCAGCAGGCGCTGCCTTGATGGGCCTGGCTGACGTTCATATGAATTATAAAGGAGAAAAAACTGCAACACGTGATTGTATCAGAGCTCAGTTAGACACCCATATTTAACATTCCCGTTGTTTCCCACTACCAGAGCCGTTGCCCATATCTGCTCACTGCAGTTTGTTGTTACTTCTCACCGCCACAGGTGCAGCCCTAAGGGCCTCGGTTACCCTGAGGTAACATACAGCACCTCACACCAGGCTCAAGGCTGGAGGACTTCCCTGCAACGCTGCAATAACTTGGTGGATCCAGGCCCGATGCTGTACTGCAGAAGGATAAGACTCCACTGCTCTATGGCTCTGTCTATGGCCCCTTCACAGTACAGTGGAAATTTTAGCAATCTGCTCAAATTACTGGTGATTATTAGATTATTAACAGCTTGATTATTATATAATCAACGTTGGAAAAAAAACAAAAAACAAAAAACAAAACAGAACAAAACAAAAAAAAAAGCTTTGGGAAAACAATAAGAATTCTGCTAAAGACAGCAAGTGCAGCATGTCTGTTTGAATAATGTTCGTCTTCTCCAGCAAAGATGATTTATAGATGGACTTACTGATTTGACAACAGCTAAAATACATCTCTCAACACCAATGCCTAGTGTAACCACTCTATCCATTCACTCTGAAAAATACACCATGAAGAGATTTGATAAGACTAGACTAGACAATATCTAAATTTTAAGATAGATAAAGGTTTATGGGGAAACTGAGAAACAGAAGCATAGAAAGGATTCATACCAGAAATTGTCAAAAAGACTGTAATAAATAAACTAGATGCACGCTGTTCTCACATCAAACAAGAAACTATATTCACTAATATTAACACATGCTAAAAACATTGCTATGACTTTTAGCATGTTTTATGCATTCTTCCACCTGTCACACGCCAGCTACGCCTGATTAGGCCATGATTTTAACATGATAAATTTAATTTGCTGCTGAATGCTAAGCACAATTGCCTTGGGACATAAGAGAGATTATGTTCAAAGAAACACTATGTGGTTGTTTTAAAAGCTAACAAGCTAAAGAAAGCCTTTCTGAGTTGAAAGACATCAATTCAGGCTCCCTTTTTAGTGACTAAGATTTTTTTTTTTAAAGCAGAATTCTACTTAATAATAAGAGTATGTTAGAAATAACATACTCAGGTTATGTTTGGTATTTTTTATAAGCAAAGTTGATACAAAATAATGTTCTATGAAAATATATATATATATATATAAAGAAAATAAGAAATTCAGCCTGGACATACGGGATTTGCACTTCAATAGCAGCTGGAGCCCCAGTCAGCAGCCAGCACAGCCCTGAGCTCTGCTCTGCTTGCACGCAGGGCAGACGGGTGTTTCAACTGCTTCTGCCCATAGCCCCCAGGCTGACAAGACAAGAACCTGGTGATTTACACTGAAACCAACATAACTGCAAGTTAGAAGGCATCCAAGGATTTTTTCTTGGACACGAGACTCTCAGGGCAGTAAGTTCCCAGGTGCCTCCCAGAGCTGCCAGCACAGAGCCAGGCAGTGGTGGTTGGCAGTGCTCACGGTGCAAAGCCCAGGGGCTGTAGCCACAAGAAAGGCCACCATGCACAAACAGTTACCCACTCAATATGAGGCTGCTTTAAGATAAAGCTGCTTCAGGGCTGTGAGACAGCCCTGAAATGAACAGCATAAAGCTAAAGCTCAGCTCTATCACAAACACTAAAAGTATGTCTACATGCTATCAGAGATGTTTTCCCTTTAATGCACTGGCACGTCTTACTGTCTTATTTCTTACCAGCAGTGTCTTTTCTGGAGAGCTGCCATTCCTCTCTGTAGCAAAATACATGGTTTGGGAGTTAGAGATCCTCCCATGCTTTTCTCTGTCTGTGCCAGGCTTGCTGTTACAGCTATTACCACATTTTTTTTATTTTATTTTTTTTATTTTTAATAGGAGTGCTTGGCCATGTTTTAAATCAACAAGTGTGGGGGAACAACATTAGCTGGTATAAACTTCCATAGGAAGCTGAGAGTGAAGCCACAAGAAACAAAGACTGATTTATGCTGCCAAATAGTGGCTCTTGTATTTCAGATGTGCAGAGCTGTTGTCACAAGATGTTAATAGCACCTGAACAGCTCACAGCCATTGTGCTGGTTCTGCAGAAATATCAGACACGGGCTATGAGACCTTCTCTCCCAGCCAACCTGTTGCCTCTCTCTATTTCCCGTGCTTTTGTCTCGTTCTCCAATTCTCCCACCAACACCTCTGCCACCATCAAGCTTAGCTAGTCATCGCCACTTTGAAATATCTTCCTGCTGTGCTTTCTGGGCATGCGCAGGCCACACGAAGCACCAATTCACAAAGCACAAATGCAAGGAACCTCTCCGATTCACAACCAAAGAATATATTCACACTTAGAAGAAATATAGAAGATACCCACGTTTAGCTGGAAAAAACATAATACAAGACCAATATTTGTGTGCCTCACAGATCATAAACAAAGAAATTTGTGAGACAAAAGGAGAAAGTAATAACATTCCACGGTTGTTTAATTTTTGCACAGAGAGCATGACTGGTTGGATTTTCTTTGCTCTAATTGAATGATTATTCTTTGGATCAAATAAATCATTATCATTGATATTTAATCACAGAGCTATAAAAATCCACATGAATTCTGAAAGATTCACAAGTTTCCATTCATACTTGTACTAGTTAAAAGTAACGAACATGTTGACACAATGGGCTTGACTTACAGCTAAA
The DNA here is from genome assembly GCA_011076525.1 of Nettapus auritus. Classification (NCBI taxonomy): domain Eukaryota; kingdom Metazoa; phylum Chordata; class Aves; order Anseriformes; family Anatidae; genus Nettapus; species Nettapus auritus. Next base: position 4,903,601 of record CM021776.1, on the reverse strand, counting down.
AACAATTAAAATATACTTGCTTGTTTCCTTCCTATCTTCCCTCTTTTTTGCCTCAGTGCCTTCTGTAAATGCTTACAGACACAACAAGGTGGCTTGGGTTTGGGTGTCATGGATAAGAAAGTCAGCTATGAGGACTGGCACATGTATTCACTAGCGTGTTATCATTGACAATGGCAAGGCAACAGATACACACTATGACCAGTGCAAGCACAAAAGGGCAGCAAAAGAATCAGCAGCAGAGCTCCCCATTTCAGAAAAATAAAGCAAGACAACAGAGCCGTGCACTAGAGCTGCAGCAAGGAAGCCTGAGCTGCCACAGGTATCTCTGCACGGCACTGCACGTTGTCCTGTCACACACCCAAAGGAGGAAGGGACTTCAGGCAAGACAGTCAACAATGCCTCTGCTACCAACTGAGACCCAAAGGATACAAAGCTGCGTCTTCCAAAATTCAGAGGAAAGGTGGATCAAGGAAAAGAAACAGACCAGTCTTCTTTAATTAGAAACAATTTGATGTGAAGAAACACAAATCACAGTATTGTTTTCATATGGTCTCTAGGTCTCTATTGTTTATACGAATCAGCAACATTTCCTCAGTGTTACCACTAGACAGGAGGATCCTTGAACAGAGTTTCCTCCTACTCCATTGCTTTCTTGTTTTCCAAGTAGCTTTTTTTTTTTTTTAGAGATGATGCTCCACTGTGATTGCATTTAACTGTGATCACGTGCACACGAAATGGACTGCTGCTGCTTCTCACATCTTTTTCATTTAGCAGAGGAAAACTTCTGACCTTGAATGGTCTAATTTTTGGTTGAAGCCCCATTTGAACTGCTTTTCCTTGTTCTACCCTCAGAAGCTCTGCTTGGTACAGGTGGTAATTTTCAGGTTTCAGCTTTGTCAAGAGAAAAGTTGCCACAAACTTCTAAACTAAACACTGCCTCTTTCTCTCTGCTCCATTACTGCATTTTTCCTTTAGCCTCATTTCCTTGAACACCACTAAGACATTTTGTACCCCACAGGGACCCAGTGTTCTATTAGATAGCGCTAGAAATTGAGAATGCACTTTTTAATTAACAATTTCATAATGTTCCTCATTTCTAAATGAAGAGGTAAATCCCATCTCCCCATCACATCTGATGGCTACCAGACCATTTTTGTCTCCAACACAAATCCACAGTCCAGTAGAGATAAAAACTACTCTCACAGTTAGCACTGTTAAGCTCACTGCACATGCACACAACACTCTCCAAATGCCACTGCAACTAACTGCCCAGCCAGCTATCTGATAATAAAATCCTCAGCCCTCTTCCTGCTGGTGAAGGCGACCACAATTCACACTGGCAAAACTGTCAATGTATCTTCATAAGATACATCAAAGAGTTCTGTGTTTTGTTGTTGTTGTTGTTGTTTGTTTGTTTGTTTTTTGTTTTTTTTTTTTTTTACAGACGCAGTTTGCATGCACACATTCCTCATACATACACATTGCAAGGGTACAAATGCTTTAGGGTTATTCACTCTTGAAAAAAATGCGTCAAAGTGCATAGTTTTTCTAATAAGATACTCCTAAAGATACATGGACTTAAAATTGTAAGAAACATTTTAGTCTTCCCCCACAGAAAAGCTACACTCTCCAGCCCTTCTCCTGGCAGTACACCCCGGTGCTCTTTTCCACTTTTCTGAATAGCAGAAGATCCTTGACCAGATGGATGCTTGCCAGCTGTGGCCTTTCAGGACTCAGTTCAGCCAGGGTTGTGCCACCAGGCTGAACACTCCGTGTGTGGTCTCACCATCAATGAGCAGAGCGGGAACATGCCGACTCCAACAAGGAAACTGCCTGGAAACCTCAAGAAAACTTTTGGCTTGGATGTTTGAGCAAGAAATTTTGTCTTTCTGTGCCAAAGGCTTCTTCATCTGCTCTTCACCTGATTTGATACTTACAAAACAAACCCTTCAGGTCAGGGACTGTGTTCTTGCAAGTTGTCTCTCTCCAATGCACTTAAGAAAATGGTGCTTTGCTTTCATTTGTGTCTTTTTTACTGCTGCTGTGGCGCTAGCAATAAGACAGCATTATTTACAAGACCTAGACTTGTTCTGTAAGTGGGCAGCCCTTTGCTAAGGTATTGCCATTGTTAATAACAGGCCCTAAGTTTTGTACATGGTTTGTGATGCCTCGGAGGTGAGGCCTGTCAGGGCTGCTCCATCTGAACTTCTCCTGAGGTGCCCACACCTTTGGTTTACTTGGTTTCACTGTGGCAGCACTTTCTTTAAGTGAATGCTTATCTACGCATCATCTGTCTTTTGTTATCTTGGTGCTCTGTAACCACAGTTTTACAGAGGTAGCAGTAAAAAGCAGCAGTTCTACACAGAACAGAATATTTAAGGACTAATGCAATGGTGTAATGTTGAGCAACACAAGACTGGTACAACAGCAGGGCCCTTCAGAACTGGAGATACAGGACACAGCATGAAGGAATACGGACATGAGATGGTAAGATATGGGGCACAGGAACCCCACAAGGCTGTAAACTGCTCACCAAGAAATGCACACCTGGAGGCAGTCAAACAAAGAGAATAACAAAATGCAATTTAACTTACGGGAAAGATGTCACATATAGTAAATTCAGAAGTAATGGGCAAACAGGTGAAGGAATAAAGAACAGAAAGGTAAAAGCATGTCAGCAGGCATATAAAGATCTACAACTAGTGAATTCTAGACTGAAAAAGAAATAATCAAGATCCATACCATCTAGACTAATAATGAATCATGAAATGGACCATTATGATTTTAATTACACTAACAGGACATTCTTGACTTTGTTTACAAGGCATGTTTCCCATTTGCTCATCATAAACAAGATTTACAGTGCAACAGTTACACCAACTCCCTCTCCCCACTGCGAGCTTGCAAGCCAGGGCCAGGACGTGACAGGCTTCATCTTCCCTGAGGATCACAGGCTGTGTTCAGCAACTCCCTTCCCAGGCCACACTAAAGCATGATCACCATGACATGCCATCTCCCCAAGGACACAGATGACAATTCAAATGGCAGTGAGCACACAAAGGAGCAAGATATTCCTTTACATGCTCCTTCTTCCTAATAAAAAGTGAGGGTGCCTGGATTTTATTATTTCAAAATGCATCTTGGGTCCATACAGGACCAAAGTTCAGGAGCAGTTTTGGGATCGAGGGGTAGGAATGTAAGGAGAGGATAGATCTTTTCACTTCAGAGTCCTCTCCAGATGCCAAGCAAATCCATTTTGCACAAAATAAGTTAAAGTAGCCTCTGCAACATCATAATTTACTTCATTAATCTGTCTTAGAGTCATCTTGTTTTGCCTACCAATCAAGCTAATAATCATGTCATATGAGTTTTGCAGCTGGGACAAAATTGAGGTCTTGGGAACCAGCTGGAGTCGAAAACCAAACACTATAAAAGGTTCCTTGGAGTACATGCCATCAATTTTGTCTTGTGTTTAAAAAAAGTCCAAAGACTGAAGAATTTCCATTTCTAATAATTTCTCCCAGCCTGTTACAGATGGTTACTATATGAATTGCATTCATCCCACACTCTTGAGGGGAATGGAGAATTCTGCTTTGAAAATCAAATATTTTCTGGAATTCTAGTATATTTTCCCTCAGACCTTTCTGCCTTGGATCAAAGACAAGAGGCAGGAGTTAAAATACCTGCTAAGGCATTATGACCAGTGCCAGTGGTACTTTTGGGCTTCAGAATCTGAGATACGTGGAGGAATTCTCCACACGAACAATTTGCTGCATCTTGCTCAGATGCACAAGATAAAATCGTAATCCATTTAGGGAGCAGAGCAGGAGTGCTGTTGTAGACAACATTAAGCATTTTTTTCTTTGTTTCTATCCGACAGTAGTTCGGTATTAGCAACTGATTTACGTAAATCAACGATATCTGCTTTACAGATTTCTACAACAGAAGCTGGCCCAGTGCTCAAATGATGCTGCGGTAGCTCTAATACATCAATCTGCAGCCACTTACTATCTTGGCTCTATCATTCTCTCTCCCAAAAGCTGTAACTTGTTTTCATCTAAATTGGTTAGTAATTTTTTTTTTTCCTAGCGGAGCTGCAGTTATGCAGATATAACAGTGCTTTGCTGTGTTTCATTACATTTTGTATTTATATCAGATGAATGTGCTATATAAATATGAAACAGAAACATGTCTGAGAAAGGTCAAAACTACTGAGGTGCTTCAGGATCAACTTTTAATAAAGATATATAAGTAAGACTTCTACCTGCACAAACGGGTGTTTTGCATGCATTTTTAGGAGCAAATATGAAGTAAGGCCTTCAAGACAGCTAAGGAATAATAGTTTAATCTGCTTTCAGAAGTGTTTATTTTACTGCTTCCTTAAAGCACATCCCCCTTCTCATCAAAGCATGGTCACAATGACTTGGGATCCTGCTTCTCGTCAGAAATTCTTTTCATTCCTCTCTAGAGATTTTTACATGCTGGGTTTGACACTGAAAAATTAAAAATATCCACTTGACGTTATTTGTTATGCTGAACTGATAAAACTCCATTAATTTCACTCTATTTGGAATAAAAGTCAGCTTTGAAGTTAAAATTCACATACAAGAAAGCATAAATTAATGTGAAAAGTTCATGAACCCTATTAACATCTGAAAATGTTGAACTCCTAACAAAACATGGAACAAGCAAGCCCAACCGTGACATCCCTGATTTCACTCATGCTTTTTCACACAGCTGTAGTTCATTTTTATGTTAAATACTTGGCTTATAATGACCCGATGCAAGGATGCATAGAGGAAGCTGCTGCAGCTACCAGGGAAGGATGGGTAGGATAGCATTATGCTGAGCACTGCATTTAGCTTTTACTGAGGCAGCCCCACCTCTGCCTTGGTGCTGGCACACTGGACGGGGAAATGGTGTGATGAGACAAGTTCCTTCCACTTTCAAGGTTTTTCTGTGTTTTGTGTGAGAGCTGTCAGAGCACCAGTGCAGTGTGCCAGGCAGATATCAGTAACAAGCTGTTTTTCCTTCTCCATCACCCAGTTTTTTTTCCTACAGACTGCTTTTTGACACCTATTTGACAGCAGGTGGGAACCCAGTTCATCCTGGCTGGAACCACTGAATTTACAAATAGCTATAAAAAAATACAAAGACAGTCATATTTAATTCTCCACTGGCATTTTTGTACAGTTTAAGGACTTAAAAGGGAGACCATTGCATTTGTACATTTGCATGTGAGGAATGGCAGAAATGCAAGAGGTGGAACAGGAGATGTGATTGCCAGCCATTTGTTTGTATGTTTGAGTCGTCCTCTGCTTTGGGGCTCAGAGCTGAGGCTACTTTAGAGCTTTGAAAAGCTGTGAGGAGTTTAAGTATTGAGTAGAAGAAAGCTGTTTGTTCCTGTTTGTATTTCTATTTGTTATTTGCTATTTGCATTTGTATCATTCCTAGAGCACTTTATCTGAATACGTTGCTTTGTCAGTTGTGAGGTTGTTTAGTTGAAGTCCCTTCTCTCAGTATACGATCAATAAGCAGCCTGTGTGTAAGGGCACAGAGTGGTTAACTCCGGGCTCTTGAAAAGCTGTGATGTGATATCAGATGTCACGAGCAATTAATGTTGCTAATGTTTGTTGTTAAGATGTTTTTCCAGTTTTACATATAAACAACTTATATTTAAATTCAAGTAGTGTGCTTTCATAAACAATTTCAGTATATTAGCTAATATCCTCTATGCTCTATCTAGAAAGAAAGCTTTGTTAAGATTGAAGCTGATATTGTTTAGAGATTTAGATGGATGAGGTCATGCTGTACTTTATCAAAAATGTCTTTCTGGTTTGAAATAATACAATTGTTATCATTTAAAATAAGCACTTTTTTTTTTTTTTTTTTCTCAGAGGCATGCTGGTTTTGTGCAGATTTTAGAAATGTTTCACTGCAGTTACATCCTTTTACAGGGAGAGCCTCGTTGGTAGTATTTTTTTTTTTTTTTTTTTTTTTTTTTTTTTTGACCTTGGTACGTCCTTAAGCTTTCCAGACAATGTTGTTGAATTGCTTAGAGGCTAGTCTCAGCAAAGAACCCCCTGAATGTATGCTGTCAGCTCCGTGCCAGAAGACTTGTAAGGTGAAGAAAACTTACTCTATTTTGCTCTGAAAGACTTTCTGAAAAAAATGTTTATTTGGGATAAACAAAGATTTCTGTTCCTGGGTTTCAGATTTTGTTGAATTCTTTTTTTAAAGAGGAAGAAAAATATCAGTGGCAAAATGGGAACAGTGGGAGAAAAGATTGGTAAGGAAGGATTTGAAATTATTTTCCAATGTATTTATCATTTGCTAAGCAGAAGAGGCTATAAAACACAAAAGACTTGTGATTTTAAAAAAATAAATAAATAAAAAATGCAGTAAGACATTGCCAGTGTTATTATTTCAGATTAAGCTGACTGATCAAACAATTAGGACTAAAACGTGTGATCTGTTCTGTTCATAAACCTATCTTGGATTAATTAAATTTATTATTTATTTAAATACATGTCACGTTGTCATATTAAGGTTTCTACCTAAAACAAAAGGGTTGTCAGGAAAATTAGAATAATTTGCTTTAAAATCAAAGGCATGAAAGTAAGCCGTAAGTCAGTAAATTTTACAATTTCCAAATGAAGACTGCCTGTGGTCTTTGATCATGTGGAATTTATCATCCCTTACAAATCAGTTACATGGGCAGTATCCTTCTTGTCCTTAGGCTCTCTAGGAAATTGCATTTTAGTTTAGATGAAGCCTGTACTTATTAATACTTGACCTGTACTTATTAACACTTGACTCCATGGTATTGTTTCTGCTTTGTTTCTAATAAATGACCAAATTATTTTCCTTGCAACACCCAGACAAATTTTGATAATTTTAAAATCTTAATTTGTGATGAACTTTGTGGAGTTACCTCTCTTCATGAACAAGACAAATGGCAAATGACAGTGAGAAAGAGTTCTTGTCTCTGAATTTAGCAAAGTTGGCGAGAGCTACAAACTGAACAGAGACTGAAATTTTTACAACACGCACTTTTGCTGTCCTGGATACCAGCATAAACAAACATAGCCTGTTTAATTACCGTAGTTCCAGGGCTATCACAAGAAAGGGGCTACTCAGGACACAGCATGCCTATTTACAGAGAAACTCCTTGTATATATAATTCAAAGCACCTTTTTTTTTTTTTTTTTTTTTTTTTTTTTTTTTTCATATTGCTTGGAAAAGCTGTCCAAATGAAGAGCAATGATATGATGCAGACACAGACATTTTGCTGTGTTTCAAGCAAGACTGGGAAGGGAAGTAAGGCTTCATGGGTTTCTGACCACTGGCACAGGTTGCCCAGAGAGGCTGTGGGTCTCCGTCTGTGGAGATACAGAAAAGCCGTCTGTCTGGACATGGTCCTGGGCAACCTGCTATAGGAGGCCCTGCTTGAGCAGGGTGGTAGGACCAGATGACGTTCACAGGTCCCTTCCAACTTCAACCATTTTGTGATTCTGTTGGATGGGACAGGACAGAACAGGAAGGGAAGTCTCCTTTCAAACTGAGGCCCTGGGATCTGCTTTGTGGGTGCTAGATGATGTTTTGTAAGGTTATTTTCTATGAAATCCATGCTACAATCTGGCTTCCATTAAGTGCAATGGTAATGCGCTTTGTAGTGGGGAAAACTTTTTAAATAGACCGTATAAATGAACCATATTCTGGCAGAAGGTAAAAGCTCTTTGTGCAAGTTCCAGAGAGATACAGGTTGTACGTGTGGTAGCAGACAGTAGTTGGCTCTACAGCTACTGATGGTTCATGACCTTACGTGCTCTGGGAGTATGCACTTTTGCAGCTATTCACACAGGTTTTGAAAGGAGAATCACCTCGAAAGATTTGCATGCCTATGGGAACTTTAGCATTCTGGACCATTAGAAAGAACTGGAGGCCTAGCCCACCAGAACAACTCTCTATGAACAACAGCACAAAAAGCAGTTGAAAACTAGGTTATTCAAGCCACAATATTTCCCAAGTTTCCAGTAATAAAGGTAAGGTTTCCACATGCATTTTGCAGAGCTGCCAGAACGAGGTTCTTTGTCTCAGATCACCAGAATTACACAGGTGCTCAATCTCTACTGGAATCAACAGTAATTAGGGATCTACTTACCTTAGTGGATCTAAATCTTAGCAGTCCAGTGGTAGCAAAACTCATCTGGCTGCTTACTTTGCAATGATCCGTGTTTAAAGTACATGGCACTAGTAAGTCTCAGCTTTGCTCTGCGTGAGAAACAGTGTTTGGTGTGAGTTCATATCAGATTTGATCTACAAAGCCACCATGACGACCTACCTTAAGAACCATCCCCTCCTCATCTCCTACCCAAACAGGGGTCTCAGCAGAAACTTTGGGGAACAAGGAGTGAATGTTGGAGTAACTCGGCTCTGGAGCATGTACCCCTACATCCCCCACCTCGTTACATTTTCCAGGCTTCCTTAGGAAAAAAAATAAAATGTGTTTTTCAGAAGGAAAAAAAAAAAAAAAAAAAAAAGACATTTTCCAGGAGGCAAGAAAGTAATGGTGCTAATTCTGTGAGGTGGTTAAGTATTTTGATCTCAGCATTAGGTCTTCCTGCATTCCCTGATACACACTTCCAGAGCTGATTGTTAATCTGTTCAGCACTCTATTGCAAGACCTGACTGCACGAAGTGTTTTGCATACAAATACTATTTGCAGCCTCTTTTTCCATCTCCAATTTACGTGTAGCAAGGTAGAAGAGCTATATTTCAGCATATGCATTCAGACACAGACATGAATTCCAAACAGCTATTTCTTCAGAGGTTTTCATAAAGCCAGTGGCCTCCTAGGAAATCGGAGGCCAGCTTGCACTTAGTGATTCTGTTTCCACCTGTAGAAAAAGCGGTAAGTAGATAGCACGTGTCGTTTCAAGTCTGTTTTGGATGGTCTCAGATGTGATTCTACAGTTACAGTTATCTGATGATGAAGAGCCTGGAACAGATACCTTCCATGGCTCTTCTCCCTAACTAATTTGTAAGAGGTGAGCTGAAGCTTTCCCTCTGCCCAGGGAATCTGGCAGTGACACACCATCCTTCTGCATGGCTCTTAACACAGGACAGGGCAGAGTGATGGAGAAAACTTCCTGAGATCAGAACTGTAATAAGGGACTTTGTCAACAGGCTCTGTTTCATGTAATAGCTGCAGCAATTAAAAGGGCTTGTTCCAAACTACATCATTCCACATTTTCATGAGAGGAGTCTCCTTACCTTATTATCCCAATTAATCTCAGACTTTGCAGAGTTCAGCTCAAACAACATAGCTTTTTGTAATGTAACCAACATTTACTCCAGTGAATTTTTGCATTATAGTCACTCTGGGGATCCTAGATTTTGTGATAGTTTCCACCAAACCCCTTTACCACAACAATCCATCATCCAGGTGCACCCCACTTTGTAAGAAAGGCAGAGAAGGTGCTACTTGGCTGGGGAAAGAAATATAGGAGAAGAAAAGAACCTCAGCAAAAGATTTCCTGTCTCGTTTTGAAAATGTGCAGCTGAAATAAGGGCCGTATATATTCCTGTTCCCTCCTCATCCCCTGCTCTTATTTCTCTACACAGGTTGCTCACCTCCAGTTGCTAAGCAACATGCTGTCTCACCACTCCAAATCCTAGTCCACAGCAAAAAAAAAAAAAAAAAAAAAAAAAAAAAAAAATACTGCAGGGGCAAAATTATGCTGACAAGTAGGGAGCATAGACTTTTTCCTCTCCTCTCTCCCTTTTCTCCCTTGCTCAATGTCTTTCACACTGCATTAAATCTCATCTCACCGTTCTGCACCAAGGCAAGCAGCACAACCCTTGGCCACACGGAGCACACTCTTAAATAAAAACAGGGGAATGGGGGGGAGCAGAAGGAAGGAGATCAGTTCATGAACCCTATTTAATGCTGAAAAGTATTGAGATTTCCTCTGAATAAATAATGACTTCCAAAGGATAATTGCTGGTATGAATGTTTAAATTCTGCATGTGCCACAGTAATCTAGGACAGGTTACAGACACAGAATAATATGTATTCTGCACCAATGTAAAGTCCCTCTTCTGTACTTTTCTTATTATTAAAGGCTTTACGGTTTGACCATAAAGCTTTACTCCTCCACACTGTCATTTACTTCTAATAGAAGGTCTTAATGCTGCCTGAACTCCTTTTTCTCTCCTGTTATCCACCCAAATAGGCTATGAACATTTTAAGGAAATAATAAAAATAAAATTCACTTAAACTATTCAGCTAATTTGAAAAGTTAACATTTTTACATGCCACTCCATTCCTATGTAATCCTATTATTTGAGTGGAATCTCACAGAACTAAATTTTGAAAAAAATTAAGCTTACTTTACATGTGGAGATATGTTTGTATAGAGTAAAAAAACATATACATGTATAAGATCAACTGCAGTGCTCTGCTTTCCTTTATTAATACTCATTTCCAGCCTTTTTGGTCTGTAGCTTATTTTCAATGCTCAACATTTCCCTGCAAACCACCATGGTTTCAAGCTTTCATTAAATATACCATTAAGTGTGAGATAGTGCTGTACTTTAGTACCTGCCTTGGTTTACAGGAGTGCTGCTTCCAGCAGACCACTTTTCAGTGGCAAAAGGATCCATGTTTGGAAATAGGTTGGCACCTGAGTCTGATCCTGAGCTTCAGCCAGCCATCAGTAAAATAGACGGGGTACTTTGCTTCACTACTTTCCCTATTTAAACTACACAGTATTCAGCACAGAGAATGACTTTTGCTATTGCAACAGCTACATTCGCAGCAAATAATATCTATTTGCCATCTGAACTATCTATTAATCAAACTTGGTGTAAGTTTCTGCCAAATCAAGTACAAGATTCAAGAGTCAAAGCATTTCACCTCAGACTGAAGCCACCTGAACATGCTTCTGAAATGAAGCAAAGACAAATTTAGCTAATTCGAATTGTAATTTTCTAACTGATCTGAAAGATTTTCTAATCTTCTGAGGATTCAAAGCTGAGTCATTCATGTTCGAACGGGATATTGATTGAAAGACTAGAAGAGGACACAGCACAGCAGTGACAGTCAATACACCAATACCCCATGGTATCACAGTCTGGATGTGTGTGATGGTACAACTTTTGGACGCAATTATTATTTCAGAATTCAAACAACAGACGTGTCCTACACTGTCAGCCCTTCCCCAGGTCTGGGGTGACCATGTTATATTTTCTATCACCTTTGCCTATCCCTACAACCCACTGTAAAATCTCTGCATTCCTGCAAGAAATACAAGACAAGAAAAATAAAATAAAATAAAATAAAATAAAATAAAATAAAATAAAATAAAGAAGAAAGGAGAAGGAAGGAGAAGGAAGGAGAAGGAAGGAGAAGGAAGGAGGAGGAGGAGGAGAAGAAAAGAAGAATAAGAAGAAAAGAAGAAGAAGAAAAAAAGAAGAAGAAAAGGGATAGGATCTCTGACCAGTGGACATCAACGCACACCCTGCACCTATTTACTTTGCCTCACAGGTTCTTCTTTGGTTGTGAAGTTCCTCAAAAATAAGGCCCAAGTCCAAGCATCTAACCGCACTCCGGACGCACTAGCTGCCATGCAAATCTTAAACAGAGTTACAGTTCCAAGTTTTATTAGGTTGTAAGTCTATTAGCTTGTTCCAGGTGACTTCAGTAAGTCTATTCACAATCACTCCCCCATGACAGGACAGCTCTATATCCTGTCACATGCTGGCATGCTCATATCAAAACAGAGTAATTAACGCCTTGTATCGATTCACAGTATTAAAAAAAAATGCACAACAACGGTGGCTGAATCATAACAGATACTTGATTTCCTGTACAATACAAACAATGAGGAAAACAGGAATAGAGAAAGATTTAGGGTGCTTTGCCCACAGCCATAGAAATAATATATGTTATTTCCAGTTCTAGATAGCAGTCTCAGCTTGCAGGCCCAGAGAAACATTTGGCTGTATAGCAGTCATTGTTCTTCAATACAGCACTATTCTGTTTCACCTGCACATTCAACAACAGCGTAACACAAATCATGCCTGAGAGGACAGAAATAAGCATTCAGTTCTGACAGCGTAGTGGTTGAAATTGATGTGTTTGCAGGGGAAAAAAAGCATTTTCACAGCCAGTCTTTCAAAATAATAGTGCAATCCATTGTGTACTCCTGATAGGATGCTCTTTAAAAGTGCTGAAAGAACTCGGGGTAGAAACAAGACCTTTAGAGCTAGTTTAAGGTGATTAGAGGATTAATAGGTTTAGTCTGATAGAACTGAAGTTCAAGAAGATTTTGAGAGGGTGAAAGTGTATCTTACAGCTATCCCCCCTATGAGCACAATAAATATATAAAGAAATATCTTTCTGAACTACTCTATATACATTCAAGACACTTGTTTCCCACACACACCTCTCGGTAGCAATGAAAACAACTTAGAAGGGAAAACTGCCTACTGCTGAATTTCTTTGGTAAAGCCATTTCTTTAGCATCTGACCTCTACAAGACCTTTCTATAACAGTACATCTTCTGTAGAAACCACATCAGAAATAAATTATCCAAATAGAGACAGGCAGGTCTACTGACATGACAAGACAGTAATTTCATGGACCAAAGATGTCAACCCAGAAGGTGTCTTCTATCTTACTTTCCACACCAAAAAAAAAAAAAAAAACCACCGAAGGAAGGCACCTGTACTTTCGCAGGAAATCACTTTCTCTCTATTTATTTCTATGGTAAAGTCCTTTCTAACCATATCTTGATTAGCAAAGCATCTAATGTGTTCAAAATCACAGAATCACAGAACCACGGAATATTAGGGATTGGAAAATCTGCAATATTTGATCTGAGCCACCTGTCCTATCAATCAAAAGTTGCGTCCAAGCCTGTGAGCCAAAAAGAAGAGAATTAGTACCAACAAAACCTTTCAAGCACCATTCCTGCATTTTCACTTCTGCAAATAGCAGCAGAGGACACAGCAGAAAGTCTTCAGCATGGAGCAGGAAAAACCCATATGCAGGGACACAAGGAGGTGTGCAGCAGCAGCAGCTGTCCCTCTCAGGAACAAATGTTTCTGTTGATAATGGCAGTTGCAAGCAGTATCAGAAGACTGTGGAGGAAAAAATGGAAAAAAAGTATCTAAAATAAATAAATAAATCTTTCTTGCCTGTGACTGTGTCTCTGAAGGGCACCCGTGATGCAGAGCTGGGCAATGCTCATTCCTTAAGTGCATTGATGGGTAAGACTAGGATGGCCAGGATCTGTAAATTTAAGCCTTTAATAAGCTAAGTTGATTATTATTCTCATTTTGCTGCAGCTGCAGTAGTGATATATTTGAATTCTCTTTACATTGTTGAGAAACTAAAGGCTAACTGTCCTTAAATGCATGTCTATAACTTTATTTACTTCACATAACAAGAATCATCATCTGTCAGTCTCTGCATTCTATATACCCACCCAGGTATCCCATCGACTTGAACAAAACTACAAGAACATTAACTTTAGGGAGGCTCTGTGTAATCTTTATCTTATTCCATTATCATGATGCACCCATTAATAGATCTACTGAATTACACAAGAACAGAACACCCATCTGTGTGTGTGTGCACAAAACACATGGTCTCCTACGTCCTGAAAAGCTGTTTTGTAATGAAGGCAGACAAAGCAAAAATTTCACCATAGATTTCGCTAGCAAATGAATGCTCAGGTATCTGAGGAATAACAGGGAGGGTGGAAACGCTCTAAAAACAATTAAGACTTTTAAAGCTGGCCAAGGCAATTAGCAGCCAAAATGCTCGCTGGCTGCTGAGATACGAGCCTGCAGTTTCTAAGACCCTGTTGTAACTTGGGCTGGCTGCGTGTCTGAGACACCAGGCCCTGCTGCTGGGACTGAGCAGGACGATGGAGAATCATCATGGTTCCACCACACTGTGAGATTCCACCACAGGCAGCATTAGCACCCACCCTTCTTTCCTTTCTCATACTCTCATTTTACTGTAAGGAAAGGAAAAAAATATGTAGATCTGCTGAGCAGCTTCTCAGCACATGCACATCTCCCTTGGCCTGTAACCTGGCATACTGACTCAGGCACAAAGACAATAAATAAACAACAACAACAAAAAACCTTTGGAACTATATTTGGAAAAAAAACAACACCAGCTTCAAGAATTAATCTGTTCTCCTCTGAAGAAGGCATTCTAAGGAGATTTCTGTGTCCCAACAAAATATGTCACAGCTCAGCCAAGGCTCAGCAACAGCGGCGTAGTACGAACAGGCAAGGGCTGCCCTTTCATCCACTCATGACACTTTGGTTAATAACATCTGTTAATAAACGATGGCATTTTCTATCAAGGGTGTCACAAAAAGGTCAGTTCCTTCACTGCAACTTGTACACATGAGGGCAGGCTGAACCCTCAAGCAACACTAAAATCCTGCTACTTCGAGACAGCTCACACCAAGGGCAGCCCCGCTCTGCCAGGTGCTGGGTGTAGGCAGGTTGAGGTGCTCAGCCTCGCAGCTCTGAAACCCACAGCAAGGTGGAGGCAGTAGAAGCACCCAGCCACAAGGAGTCAGTCACAAACCAGATGATTTTGACGGCCTTTTCTTCTTCCTTTAATCACTTTTTCAGCAAATAAACGTTTGTATCTCTTATTTCCAAGTAGGTCCAGATGCTCTGTGTATGTATCAAAGTCACAGAAACTGCTCCTTAAGACTGCTTGTTGTAGCAGTCTCTTCTTACATAAAGTAGTCTCGATTTCTGTTTGTTTGACCGATCTGAAAATCACCCAGATGACTAATTCCTAGCCTAAAGTTTGTGGTCTGTGTGTTTATTTTGTCTCCTCGTTTCCTATGAGTTGTTCAGCTTGTCATTTAAAATACAACTGTATTAGTCTAGTTCTCTCGGTGGAATGCTGCTTTCCAAACAGCAACTGGAAATATTCAGAAGTACCTTTTTAGGACTTATTCATACTAAGTTTAAACAAGCATAACTGATCATGAGTACCAAGCACGTCTCAATATGCAGATCAGAGAACTGTAGAACAGAAATTGAACTCAATGTATTTTTATAAGTTTTTATATTTTAATTGATTGATTTATGTTTCTATATTGATTAATTTGTCAAAAAATACCACAAATACCACTTCTGATACCTTCCATATTCTTTTTTGAGCTCTACTGTAGTTTTTTCTCAGTTCATCCTCATTCATTGATCAACCAATAATTTCAGTTTCTTGCTCTAAATCTCTCTGATGAGGTTCTGCTGAGAAATTATGATTTTGTACCTACAATGTGTTAAATAATAAAGTCTGAAGGGTTTTATGTATACATATGTATATGTATACTTAGAGAGCAACAAGAAAACCAAAAGCTTGCTAAAGCAAAATAAAATGCTCGAGTGTAGGTATGCACCGATTTGCATTTCCCTTCATGCATTTCTGCTGGTAAATTTATCGGTACTGCAGGTCTGCTGACATTGACCATAATTTATGGCAAAGCTGTTCAGCTATCACAGCTAGCCATTGCTATTTCCCAAGGGCATTATTAAAGCCTTTGCTTTTCTCTTTTGACCCAGCCCTTGCAGTAGGTATCTAAACATGCCAGGTAGGAAGCAGCAATAAGTGTAATAGTGTTAGCTTTCCCTCTTCAGGGTCAGTGATGGACTGGGACTGGCTTACACTATCTCTGACTTTTCAGAGTTAAGTCCAGGGTCCAGACACCACTGTTAACAGTGGCCTTGAGAGCAACAGCCAGGAAAATTTTCCCCTCCACCCCGCATGAGAAACAGGGCAGTCCTTACTCAGCTCTGCCAAAAGCAAATGGTTCCCTTTTTTCTCACTGCTGAACCCTTCCAGAAATCAATGAGGATAACTACATATTAGGAAACTAAAACAAGGGGATAACAAGCAAACATTAAGCAAACTATTTAGGACTGTTGTATACATTGTCAAATTCATCGAGGAGCTAGAACGTTTAGAGTTAAAGAAGCAATCCATTTACAAGGATTGCTTCTTTATACACAGTGGCATTACAAAGTACAAGCAGTGTGCTGAGCGTAGGCATTCTCTAGGAAACTGAAAATCCCAGGCAGAAATTTTTTTGACCATGTCCCGGTTTGAACCTTTCAGGACAGCAAGAGAAGGGCTCTGCAGTTCTCCACCAGCTCGACTAGACATGAAGAAAGTGGCATGTGCCACTTTGAAGGGAGACTGAGAAGGAGGGCTGGGAATTCAACAAATACTGAGCAGCAGCATGGCAGCTTCAGGATGAGGACACTTGACAGCACTTCATTTCTTCTGACCTGTTTGTTCTGCCCTCCTCTGTCAACGACACTTATCCAGGCACACAAAAAGGGAAAAAACACAAGCAAACTGCCTTTTCCATTCCAAAAAGACATCATGTTGGTACGATGGCAGCTGCAGTTACAGGTGAAAATGAGCTCTATTTGCTGCATTAAAGCTCTAATTAAATTTGGCAGAAAATCACTTGCAAATCAAGCAAATGTGACACAAGCATTTTCCCCTGTGTTTGGCCATGTCCAGAAAATTCAGCCACAGCTGGTTTGTTTGCCACACACTACTCTAATACAGTATCAGTGAAAAAATAAGAACACATTTTCCACTGCTACACAACACTAGCTTCCCCTTAGGACTTGCTTGTATTTTTCTTCTCTTCAAGCTCAGCCTTACCCAGTAATACAAATAATCCCAGTATCTTCACTATGAAATCTGCATGATCTTCTCATACAACACAACCTTTATGTTCTTTACAGTCTCGTTTATTTCATTTCAAGCAGTGCTCAGCTGCAAAGACTTGATTTTTGCATGACCGATGTGTGCGTGTGCAGTACACTGCAAAAGGCTGCCAGTAGCACTGTCCTCAGCTTATGTTTAAGAAATGATTTTTGAAGTGAGGGCTTACAAAGGATTGTAACAGCTTCTCAGGTTTTAGGAAAATCTCTGACACCTGAGAAAGTCGGACGCTGATATATACCTTACATTCAAACCAGATGATGTCCCCAAAATGACATGCCAGATGCAAGCTGTAGTGAGATGATTTTAAAAGCTAGGAGAAATTTGTTCATATGTTGGTTTTACATCTACTTACATTTAAAATATACTTATTTTAAAAATCAAGCCTCATTGGGATTCTTCTGGTTTGTGTGTCACCTTGTGCTTGAACTCCCTTCTGTACCACTCTTGCTTAGCTCAGTGCTGGAAGCTGACCTTTTACTGCAATGAGAAACAAGGCCTTGGGCAAGGGAAGTACAAAATAAATGGACCAAAGTAAAATCTGATGGATTGCTTGAGTTATAACATCAAACTGCTAATGCAAATTTTATTCCTCATAAATCATTTCACATCCCTAAACTTCTATGCAAAATAGTCTTCACATGTTCACAGCATTATATCTATTGATAATTTACACTCTAAAATTAAAATTCCAACATGACTCTTCTAAAAGATGTTTTAATCCTTTCAGAGAAACTGTGGAAGTGTTAAATTCTTCTTTTTTTTCAAACGTTCTCCTTCCATGACCCTAGAAAACAACCCAGAGCTACATGTCGCTGCTCCGTGTGCATTGGAGCTGAGCCATGAAGCAGCCACTTCAAAGTGGGTACTGCTGAATGCTGCTAGTTGGGCAGTTCCTCTCAAAAAGAGATCAAGTGATGTTACCAGTGGATTTGTTTCTGAACCTTGTATAAAAGTCATCGTGGTCATAAATTCCTACCAATGTTAGCTCCCCAAAATTACAGTAGTATGCCAGACAGCATTGATCAGATGGGTGAGGCTTTACTTTATTCCTCTGAGAAGGAATTCCTCCCCAGTTTCACAAATCTAGTAGGACAGGTCCAAGCTGGCAGGAATGCATGATGAGAAGACTGCATGGCAGTACTCAAACAGGACATCTGACTTTCATACACTGATCCTAAGTCTGTGGAGAGCAGGGGTAAGTCCTGCTGATGCAAGATTTATCAGCCAGCTCCCTCTCCAGTAGTCCATGAGTACATACTGAAAGAAGCAGAAACAGTCTTATTTGAAGACGCACTAAGTTAGCCACCATCTTTTATACTTTGCTAAATTGGGCAGAGGGGGAGAAGGGAACATGCCGCTGGTATGCAAGGCATACAAAGTAGTTCCCTGCTGGCAATTCAGCAAGCTCTAAGATTTCAAGGGGAGCATCCCCCAGGTCAGATCCTGAAAAAAAATAAAATTTAAATGGGCTAAAAACGAAGCATCAAAAGAGTTCTATGAACAGGAATCTCCAGAAAGTACAGCTTTCCAGATGACTCTTCCCTCAACTCCCTTTGCAGGATTTCTCAGAAATGAACTTTGTGTCTCCTTAAAGCATCACAACAGTTCCCTTCACAGCCAGCAGGATCCCTCTCAGCTGGGAACCTTCAAGTTCAAGCAGCAGCTCTGTAATAGATCCTGTGTGGCAAGACTGGATTTTCTTGATCTCAAGAGAGACACTTTAATAATGGAACACATTTCATGCATGTAACAATTTCATCATTAATACAACTCATTGCTCAGTGTTATCCACATGATCAGGCTCCTGGCTCAAAGACTTCTGTTTTCCGAGTGTGAATCGGTAGTTTTCCTCTAATATCTTAGGGACATTTGCTCTCACAGGCCAAACTCTTATTCTGAACAGCTTTGGTTGATTTGTCTTGCTCCTGTGATATCAAAACATTTGGGAGCTGGTATAAGCAGCAGTGGGATTTTTTCCTGGTAGCACAACTGGGAAAACAGGCGCTGGCCTTTCAAGAGTTACTCCCAGTTTACAGAGTGCCAACCCACCACAGCCAACACAGCCAACACAGCCACTCCTCCCTCGTCCTTCCAGAGGGGCCACGCAGCCATCTCTGGTGCCATCCCCCTGTGTGTTGGTGTAACACCAGCTTTCTGTCAGGCCTCTGTCCTTTTATACACACCGGGCTCCTACAGCCCGCTGGCTGTGCTAGCCATCAGTTATACTCAGGAGCAGCGGAACACTTTATGAGCTGCAGAAGATAACTGCAGCATCCTAGATGTTCTTCCACTAAATTTACTCTAAACAATGAAGACACTAATGGTTTCATTAACCTAATCTTCCCCTAATGCCTCAATTATATTTTTGGCAGACCATGCTTACTTTACTTACTCAATTGACCCCTCTTTCTAGCACAGACAGACAGCATCTTGTTTGCCACCATGTTATCAGCTCTTGGTATGAATACTAGCAAAAGAAGGGAAGCCACTGTTGAACTGCAGGGAAGAGAACTTCTAATTAAGCGGTCAAAACACCATGTCAGAATCGGACAAAAATTGCGCTCATTTTTTTCTGGGTTACTAGGCAAACAAATATGCCAAATTATATTTGGATTAGCTTCTCTCCCTCTCCTTCTCTTTCTCTCCATGTAAAGAAGCACACGCATAAAACTGAGGAATGCTTTCATGTAGACACAGATCAGAACATCCACTCAAAAGTTTTAGAGGATTGAACTGACACAGCAAACAAGACAAAAAATTGCCCAGCAGTCAAGTGTGAGAAATAACCACTTAGCTGACTGCTAGCTTACAAATACAAATCAATAAAGCGCAAAGCAACTAATTTACAGCAACCTTGAATTATTAGCTTAGGTAAAAATAATAATAATAAATTGAAACAAACAAACAAAAAATCATTCTCAGATGATGCACATCCCATAAGTTTTTCTAGATGCTGGAAAACCAAAGCACAAAGTTCACCTGTAACTCTATAAATAAAGATTTGGACTGTTTTATACACAGTGATTACTCAAAATCTGACTGATAATATGTGACATTATGGGAAGCAGAGAGCCCATAATGATGATATGATAAAGTTGTTAAATCCATGATGATTTAAGGATTTAAGGAAAGCAAGGATTTTAGGGAGAGGAAATATAGACACATTTATATTATTATTAATAATATTATGATTGTTATTATTATTATTTTAGTTCAATAGGTTCAGAATAAAGAAAAAAGACCTGCTAGACCTCTTAGAGCAGATCCAGAGGAGGGCTAGGAAGACAATCAGAGGGCTGGAGCACCTCTGCTACGAAGAAAGGCTGAGAGAGCTGGGGCTGTTCAGCCTGGAGGAGAGAGGGCTCCGGGGAGACCTTATTGCATGCAGCCTTTCAGTACTTAAAGGGGGCTTATAAAAAGATGGAGAGCAACTTTTTACACAGGCAGTGAAAAGGGGAATGGTTTTAAACTAAAAGAGAGTAGATTTAGAGTAGATATAAGGAAGTAATTCTTTACCCAGGGGAGTGAGGCACTGGAACAGGTTGCCCAGAGAAGCTGTGCATGCCCCAGTCCAAACCCTTCCAGCCCAAACTATTCTGTGATTCTATGAAAAAGGCTCATTTTGTATACCGTAAGTCTTCTTTAAGACTGGAATAGAAGAAGCAGTCTTCAAAGCTAAATGTAAATTGAGAATGTTTGTTGAACCTTGAAACAGCCAAAACAATTCACTCTCTTCTTATTAAAATAAAAATATAATAATAATAACAATAATAAACCCTGTTTTCCTGCTAAAAAGAAGGTAAGATGCTACTAAATTAGAGTTGGTTTTATTTGCTGGTCCCTGCTAGGTCTCCAAACAAAAGACAATCAACTTCCCATGAACTAACAAATAAAGTCTTTCCTCTACCATGTTTCTAAAAACAGTGGGAAGAAAAAATCTTATTTAAATGCATTCTCTGAGAACTAGTGCAGAAAGCCTAAAGGGCTGAAGTGTTCTACAACATGCCTCTCTTTTTGCTGTTCAGTCCTAGGCATGCTGTACAAGTTCAACAATTTTTTCTTCTCCTTGTGCTATTCAGTGGAAGGATTCTTTCAATCTACTACTTTTACATGCTCTTCCAACTTCCACATCATGTCTCTGACTCTATTTTTCTTTTTGCTGTATAGCTTTGGACTCTGACAAGTCTTGGCATATATAATAAATTAATTCCTGAAATACTGGAAATTTTCGTGAAGCATTTACTTCCAAAGGTATTCAGATGTCTGACTGTATCTTTGGTAAATTCTTAGCTTTTTAAGGTAGAAATACATGTGAGGCACATGTCAGGGAACAGCAAAGTTGAGCATGCCTTTCAATTGTAGATTTTCAAAAATGCCTATTTAGCCACTGAAATTTCTTGCCAATTGCACACTTTTGAGTTTCTGCTTCTGTCAAGTTATGTCAATTGGCTATCCCCCAGTGTTGCTTTGCCTTTTAGAAGTACTGCTACCATGGAGAATTTAGAGCTCTGAAGAGTTTTTTTTTCCCCTGCAAGTTATTAGACCCGTTGTCATTTTTCAAGTGCTAATCAATAGTGTTGCTCACTGCACATGTGTTTTGTAAGCTGTGACAGTAAGAGCTAGCTTGTCCTAAAAACCTGCCTCCTAGCAATCCTCAGCTGAGGCACTCAAATTGTGGATTCGATATACCCATGCTCTTCATATGATGAAGTCAGCATCAATTACATGACAGGAGAGGTGAGAGGGTGCGTCTGGTATTTCACACCAGTGTCTATGTTAACATAAATACAGGCTGAATATGTGCTTTATCTGTGAAAGCTGACCCTTGTCAGCATTCCCAAAGATATCAAAAATAGCCCAGAATTAATTACAACAGCTATTGTTAAAACTTCTTAATGTCTACAAAGTTCATAACAAGACCCTTTTGCCATTCAAAAATGTTTTGAATATACTTCTGAAATGGAAAAAAAAATAGTAAAAGGTCAACAGACATTCTGAACTGAGCTCTAGTCTGTTTTTTCCCTTAGCTTCACCTTGCTCTTTTCTCCTCCCCACCTTCTCTCTCCCCCAACCAAAGGCTTCCATATCATCTGCTACCATATTTTGCCATGTTTCATGGCATAAAAAAATTTCTTTTTTGACCAAAAAAAAAAAAAAAAAATATGGCAGGAGACCTCAAATCCAGTCATAACTATCAAATTGAACACAAAAGCAAGAAAATTATTATACTACTTTCAATTACCCAAAGAATTAAACAGCAGTTATCAATTTGTCAAACTAAATGATCGTCATATGATTATCACTTTATGGCACATACCTCACTGCATTAAATTCCCCTTCCCCAAACCACATTCATTTATCTTCACCTGGAAATGCATCAACTTACTTTCCTACATGAATACTTATTCCAGAAGGAGGTTTGCTTATAGCCCATTTTTATATATACTATTTCCAAATTAAGAGAAATTTAACTCAGGAATGACTTTTTTTTTTTTTTTTTTTTTTTTTCCTCACCATCAGCTTTCTCTCCAGAGGTTATGCAGGTGTTTTCTGGTCATCATCTCTGACCAAAAATTCATGAAAACAGGCTAAGAAAGTAAAAGAGAGATCTATTTTCTTGATTGAGGTGCAAAGCAGAGTTCAGGAAACCTGATGTCTATTCTTATTTCTGCCACAGACTTCACAGAATCACAGAATTTCTAGGTTGGAAGAGACCTCAAGATCATCGAGTCCAACCTCTGACCTAACACTAACAGTCCCCACTAAACCATATCCCTAAGCTCTACATCTAAACGTCTTTTAAAGACCTCCAGGGATGGTGACTCCACCACTTCCCTGGGCAGCACGTTCCAATATCTAACAACCCTTTCGGTAAAGAAGTTCTTCCTGAGATCCAACCTAAAATTCCCCTGGCGCAACTTAAGCCCATTCCCCCTCGTCCTGTCACCAGGCACGTGGGAGAACAGACCAACCCCCACCTCGCTACAGCCTCCTTTGAGGTACCTGTAGAGAGCGATAAGGACACGTAGGACGTAAGGTCATAGGACTTCCTCCTATAAGATCTACAGCTAATAGCTCTCTCTGCTCCATCAACTTCTACACATCCATGTCTGTACAAACCGTTTCACAGTTACAATAGCAAAAGTACACTTATACATACCTATAGCAATAAGAAACCTAATCTACTCTCACTCTAAAGCAAAAGCTTGCTATAATCTATATATATTTTAAAAAGAGCTATTATTGAAACATTTCAATAAAACCAAAAATTGTATTGTTTTGATATGGAATGCATGTGTCACCATAGCATCTGTTTTGACAAATATATATATATATATATAACATTAATAAAATTATAAATTGACACAGTATTATTTTTTCCTAGCTAAATGAGCTGTGGAGAGATGCAGTAGCTCCAATTCAGTGCCCACTCTTGGGTACCAGAGAAGGAAACCCCTTTGAGCATACTAGTAGTGCACATAAATGTATACTGCTTGGCTCCAAGTAAGAACAAAAACCAAATTGACATCTAAGAGGAACCCTTGTCATGCACTATATCACTACTGAAAATGCATGCCGAGTGCCCCTTGCAAAATGAGAAAGTTCACCTACCTCAGTGGTGAACTATCTACGACCTGGCAGGTCTACAGTGTTACTGGAAAAGGAAGCAGCCAAACCAGTAGTATTTCAGGATGGATAACTCTCACAAACTGCACTTGGCAGTATTTACATTTGAGAATTCAACTGACATTGTTCCTGTGGTGCGTAACAAGAGGAGGCTCAAGGCTTGTATGGCTTAGCTAAAGAAGCTGGATGAGATTTGGTCAGTGATGACTTCATGCTGATCCTGAGGTACTGCAGAGACATAACAAATAGACTGACTGGCACTGATGTGCCTTGCCACAGTCCACCCCTACAGAGCTAATAACAGACTATTTCTTTATTAGATTGGATATCTGTGGAGAAGAAATTGTTGCCTGTCTTGTTTAGCAGTGACAGACAACCACCACTCTATGAGTTTGGAATTAACATATCAATGGAGAGCAGATTGTTTCATAATTTGGGGCTTTGGCTGTGAAAGGGAGGTTGATCTTACTGGAGAAGGTTAGAAGGTGTTGCTCTGCAGGGGTTAACGTTACTCAGTACTATCAGACAGACTGCAGCCACTATGGGAGCAGATCTCCACATGCTCCTGGACTCGCCAGTGGTAGTTCAAAACCAAAAAAAGTCAGGACAACTGCATTGTGTTCACTGGTCTACCACCTACACAGGTCACACTAATCCGTTTCCACTTTGCTTTCCCTGTCTGTCACAGAAGAATAATTCCTAGCCACTGATGAACAGTAAATTTAATTAATATTTGTAAACTACTGCCTTGTAATCATATGGAATTAAACAGAGAAAGAGCTCATGTTGAGGGGTACATACAATTCAAAACAAAGCTGAATGTAAAATGTAGGGCATATAGACATGAATCTCATTTTCCACTTATGCATGGCAACTCTGAAAGTACATTTTTAGTCTGCCATTTATGTGGAGGGGTCCAGAGACCATGCAGCTTTAAATAAATGAGTTCCTAAAATAGGTGTATATGAGACTAACTGTACATTATCAAAGAGATAATACAGTGGTCCTCTCTACTCTTCTACCACTTTATTTTCTTTTCCCTCAGCTGGTATATCCTTCTCAGCAGCTCGAATAGCTCTGCTCGTGTCCACCCCACTGCCGAGGACTCGGTGCACCAGACAGCCTCGGCTGTTCCTACTGACCTCATGTGAGAAGCACGCAGTGGCAGGGCAGCGCTCCCAGGCTGCAAAAACGAGGGTGTCAGCTCCATACAAACTGCAAAATCAAAGGAACCAAATGTGGGATGTAAGTCGCTAACTGCTGCTTAGCAACACTGCACCGATGTCACTCACATCATGACCTTAGCAGCAGAGTCAACACCGTTCCCACAGATATCTGCAAACAGATCATCCGATATGGCAGAAAACAAGCAAAAAAATAACCATTTTATGCCAGCTCAAACATGCACAGTAGATGCTGTAATGCCACTTATGGGCAAAGAGCTTCCTAATAAGCTCTAAGAATACATATGGTAATTAAAGGAATAATCTTCTTAAATTAATAAATTCTGACCTCAAAGAAAGAAACAGCAGCTGGAGTGTAATAATTAGGCCGTGACTCAATCAGATTTGCATGGCAGATATTAGAATTCTATTGAGAAGCAAACTTGGGCAAGGTAGACTACAAACTGTGTACCTCCTTATGCACTGAATCCACTTTTTTCTATTTCTCACACATTTATTTCTCATATTCTAGAATTTTAACCTTCAGCTCTATTTATGGACACATTAAATTACAAAGTGCAAATATTAATATTTTTTTCAAAAGAATTTCATAGCTTATTTCTTTCATTAAAAGCCAATTCTCAAACAACAGTTGTTTCTTAGTAAGATCAAAATAAAATTTAAATCATATCCTATATTCTACAGAGATATAAAATAAATATTTCATCTTCATGGAGTTGATATAATTAAGAATCAAAGAGGAGCTATTCCAACAGGTCTCATTAGACTGTTGATTTTGAATTCATTCCAGCATTATATAAAACAAACAGGAAAATTCCGCATAATGAATGCAGAAATGTATCTCAACTTCTGTGGTGCTCAGCCTATTTTCTCCATCTAGGAACTGCAGCCTTAAAGAAGTCCCATTTAAAAAAGCATGATCCATGTGTAAGACTGAAGGTTTTTAAGGTTACTATCATTTTCAAAATTAATCTGCAATTAATTTAAAAAGTTTTGCTGTACCATGTTATAAATTACAAAATAGTTTTCTCATTGAAACACAGCCTGAGTTAAATGAAAAAGATTTCTGTAATTTTCAGATGACAGTCAGAATTAAAGCGGTAAGCTTCCTACTTAACAGCAAAAAAAAAGATTATTTTAGATCAAAACACATTTGCATTTTGTCCTTTTTCATATTAACTGAAAATAACATTTCATTCAATGTCAACTTCTTATTTGGTGTGAAAAAGAAAAGCAAGGGTCAGATTTCATCCTTTATTCCAGACATTCAAAGTGTGGAAAACACTCAGTAAAGAAGTAAAAAATTCTGCAGAAGGAACCCACGAAACAAGTGTTCTTTCCCTAAGCTAAAGCAACTACAGGATGTGGTTGAACAGGCCTTAACACAACACTCAGTTAACAATAGTCAGGAATATGAATTGGTCTCAACCCCTGGGTTTTATAAGCCAAAACTGTCTTCTCTGTATTCTTCGGAAATGTACACCAAAAATCTGAAAATGTGTCTTCTTCCTACCAACCTACTCGTACTTCAACACACGAAAAAGTTCCCGGTTTCCTAAACACTAAAAAACTGACCTAAAGCCATTGGCCCAAACTTATCCTAAACTTCATTCTAGTCATCTGCAGTCAAAAACTTACAGCCAAAAACATGATCTTCCATCCTTCTTTTTTCAAGTCCTAACGCTTACACAGACATTAGCATACCTGGTTGTAGGTATGGAAACTAAATGATCCCTTTTGGTCTTGGATTTTTTCCTAGTTTTCAAGCCTATGCAGAATCCAATAGTCATTTGATAAATGTATCTTTAAATATTTATTTTCCAAACCTTAACACTGACACAGCATGTCACAGCATTTCATGTGAAAGCAGCAAAATAAGAATTTGTCTCCAAACAAGTCAACTATTTAGTAGCCATAATGTCTAAAAATGAAAAGTTGGAGCACCTGCTCCCTAGCTGGAACACAGATCTCAGCAGATGTTAGTGACAAAATAGCCACTTTGGGTAGTGGTAGCTTGAGTGTGCCACATGGAGAAGGGTAGCCTCTAGATGGCAGCTTAGGAAATACGCACCTATACATAATAGTCTTACAACAAGAAAAACAGCAACTTGATGGCTATTTCTAGTAGAATAATTACCTATGCATAATAGTTTTACTGGATTTTCATGGAGCCTATAGCCATAAAGACACATCAAAGTTCACGAGCACATCCTTCAAAATGTCACATGCCACTGACACCAAAATAACTTATGTTAAATGCCAGAATTCTGGTTAGATCAAAGCTTGTTAGTCCTCAAGAAAATCAACAGTCATGTGCCACAACAGAGGGTGACAGAGGCCAAAACTCCATTAGTGCCCAAGACCCTGCAATGGTAAGAAACTGATTTCATGAAACATATTTAAGTGGGCTCAGAGACAAATTACACCCTGTATTGGAGAGGAAATCCATTCCTAAGTGTCTATCAAACTAATATAAGAAGAAAAAATAAATAAAAGCACCTCTTTCCCTATTCTCTAATCTAGAGGTCATTAATGATCTGCATACATGATACGATGTCCTCCGGTCAGACATACAGAGAGAATCCATACCAATGGTTCACCCATTCCTACTCTTCCTCTGCATGTGAAAGGAGAGCAAACCCTTCATTTATTTCTCCAGGATGCACCTTCCCAAGACAAACTGCAGAAACATTTCTTGAATCCTAAACGCCAACCTGCTAAAGTCCTGCTGCACAAAAAGTGATGATACACGCTGGTTTCCATCAAGTGCTGTGAGCATGCTGACGGCAATGTGCTCAATTTATAACAAAGCATTTTGTAAAAGTAAGTCTCTACAAAAGAAGAATTGTAATAAAAAATAAAAATAAAAATAAGCCATCAGGCGATAATTGAATTACGAGTAATAAACACAATGGAAGACTTGGAAAAAGGAAAGAGAGAGAAAGAAAGAAAAGAAAAGCTGCTGATGACCAGGACAATTATTACATCCCGGCTGTTATTTTTATGCATGTATAGAAGCACTTAATTCTGTACAAATCCTGTACTTTTAGTTGAAAAAAATGATTTCACAGAGCTTGTTATGTGCACTCATTAACTGTGCACTGATTATCAGGAAAAAACATTAACTGCATCCTGCCCCTTCTTTCTTTGGAGAGCTCAAGAACCCAAAGGTCTGTACAAGAAGTGTTTGTCTTCTCTTTCACACCATGCTATTTCAATCTTAAATTATGTTTACCAGATCTCAGTCTCCCCTGGTCTCTGTCACTCCTAACAATCATTTCAGTTTAGACTGCATGAAAGAAGTACAGAACACGAGAAAAACAGACCTAGTAATTGCGAAACTACATGCAGTAGGCTGCAACGAGTGCGTGCTTTGATTTGCAGTAGGGTATCCACTCAGGACTAAAGAACCCCATATGCTTTTTATCCTTCAGAAGAACCACACATCTGAAAGAAATATGTCAGCTTCACATCTGAAGGAAATACCATGTTACTGCTGCATTTCTTGTCAGAAGTAACTGAATGCCACTCCTGTACAACCCGTAATCTGAGTACTATGCAGTGCCTTCATTTGTAGAAGTGAAACTCCAAGTATGCCACTGTAGTCATCACAATAGTATATGACCGTCTTCAGCGATGTGACTAACTTCTCTCACAGAAGTACATTTAGAATGTAAGCTCTGTGGAAGCATATGTTATTATCAGAATATATCTCCAATTGGTACGTTTTATTTTAATCTACTGTAAATGTTCCCGTTGACCAATTTATTCTGAAGCTTTTAGGAAAAAAAGGGCTAGATAAATTAATGACTGTTTCAGTGGAATACCTTGTAAACCAACCCATTTTTTTCAAAATCCTAACCCCATGCATGAGCATGACTTTCTGAAATTTTGATCTAACACAGGGGATTGTCCACCAAAAAAAATCTGAATCGTGTTTTCAAATAACAGAAGCCCATTACAGGCAACTAGACCGTACACAAAGGAAGAAAGAGTGCTGCCAACAACAGTTTTATGGAGGCTAACCGTATCTGGTGGTTTTTGTAAAGTTCAGGCTTCTAAAGTCAGGATATTAACGTAAAATAAATACAACTTGCATCAAGGTTTGGTTTCAGCCCAGTGATGTGGAAGCTTGAAAATTTGATTTCTTAGACACAGAAACTAAAGACATTAAGGCATGAAATTAAAAACAAATTCTATTCATTTTAATAAGACTCTCAGGATTGATTCTCAAGTCACATCTCTGACAACTGGAGTTGGAAATTGTTTAGCTGTTATTTACTTGCTATTCATATAAAGATCTATATATTATAGTTGTCCTGCTCAAGGCATTACAGAAAGGAAATGTGAGTGTGCCCTTAAAAGCACATTTCAAAAAATAGCTTTCTGGTTTTCTACAAAAGCTTCAGACAATTACCTTTTACAGTTTTGTCTCTTCATAAATCTCAGGCAAGTGAAGTCTGCTGGCAGCGTAATTCTTGAGCCTGGCTTCCAACTGACAACATGTCCTCCTTTCTGACTGTACTGCCTGCCTGAGCTGCTTGCTTCATGTCTGATTCTTCACTGCTTTCTCTTGGTTAGCTCTGCCATATTAATGCATCTCTGTAACCTTCTCCCTGTACCTAATGTCATGGAGAAGGTGATCTTAACACTGAAGGTCTGGCATACTTTTTTATAACTTCAGGATTTCACTGATATTCTGAATATTCTTCCTTCTCTATCTTTTCCTGTTTATTACTTGTTGCAGCCTTGGATTCTGCATGCAGTCAATGCATCTGTACTGTTTTAACTATCACATCACTATGAATGGAAGATTTTCTGCTATCACAAATATCCTTTGCATATTGAAATAGGTAGTAGCCAGTATTAGTGAGGGATTTCTCCAAAATTACTATTGGCAATACACACATTGCTGCTGCAAGACTGAAAATACGGACAGCCTCCTGCCTTGCCAGTCAATTGCTAAATAACAAGAGAACAAACTCTGGAGGATTCTACAGTCTCTGATCAAATTTAAAATAGATTGCTGTGATAAATACTGGAGGCAGTGATGGGACTTAAAATCATCAAATCATCAAAGCAATCTAAAAATAACCAACTAGCAGCTTGCAGCCACTTGATTTCAATTTATAGTTTAAATAATTGAGAGTTCTAACTATTTCTACATGGCATGTTTGACTTCCTGCTTTTTACACTGTTGTAGCTCTCGTGACATTTACCAGAAGAAAGGAATGCTGCCCATCTCTCCTTCACCTAGGGGACAAATAAAAAGAATGCTTCCAATATTTAAAACTACAAAAATCATGGCTTATTCTTCTGCAGCAGTCACAAATCTGGGGAAAGAGGACAGGAAAGAGGTATTCTTACAGTTATTGAATGTTTTTTGTGGTTTAGGTTGGAAGGGACCTTTAAAGATCAGCTAGTTTCAACGTCCCTGTTGTGGGCAAGGACATCTTCCACTAGAAGAGAGTTGCTACAACTATGTTTCCACTCAATTAGGTTGCTCAAAGCCCAACCCAACCTGAACATTTTAAGGGATGGGGCATCCACAGCTTCTCTGGGTGACCTGTTCCAGCGTCTCACCAGTGTTCTCTGTGAGATGCCTTTTTTTGCCTGCAATAGTGCAAAGCTCAACTTTGCAGTGGGAAGTGCTGTGCTTTGAAAATGACATCACAGCTTTCTGAGCTCTTTTTAAGCAGCTCCAGCAGCTTAAAGGGAGGATAGCTCTGTGAGCAAAATGCTTGCCTAGGACTCAGAACACAGAGTGCTGCTGTTACAGCTCTTCAGAGTCCTCAGAGGAACACATCTATGTTATCAGGACATGGAGCAACTGAGTTAGCAATGAGTAACTCACAAGCACGCACACAAATAAAACTAATATTATCAGCTCACATACCATGTGCCACTCGTACACTAACCTACCATCAACTAAGCCTACAGGTACAAAGAGGAAGATGTTACCTCATACAACGAAGTTCCTCAGTTTTGTAAAGCAAGTACTTCGCTGCTGCTTTTTAAGAAAGGAGAAAGAAAACCTTTAAACAGCCTCTCTGCAAGGGGCTCTTTTCATTTGCCCCAAAGCTTCCACGTTTGTCATAAGAAAGGAGATGTAAACAGACATTGCAGCTAAGATGGAATGTGAGGAATTGCAAAGGCTTTGCACCTTCTATATTGCAAATAATTGCATGCTACAGATACCGCTTTTTAACACCAGGGTTTGTTTTTTGGCATCACGCTGATGATTCCTGCCAGTGATGTTTTCCATGCTAACTTGTCTCCTGTCTGTCATAATCAGAAGGTAGAACATTTTCATCTCAGTCTGACCTTGAACAGGAACAGCAGCCTCAGCTTCATCAGGAATTCAGTGGAGGAAATGAACCTCTCTCTTATCAGTACTCTTGGCAGTTACTGATAAGCTGTCTTGTTCCCCTTGCTCTCTTCAGTGCAGCTCTTAAGTTTGGATTATTTTTTCCCTGTACTATCAAATACAGAAAAGTATTTATTTCTGAGCTATTGGCCGTGCCTTTTGGCACCAGGCTGGTACACTTGCATTTTCCTGCTCAACATATTGGGTAAGTATGGTACAGATTAGAACCAAAACTTCCTACTCAGACTTTGTGATTGAATTCTCATGCCAATATTTAGATCATCAGGTACCTCCTGCCCTACTTAGGAATCACAAGCCCAGGGAAGCTCATGGAGCAGATTATCTTCAGTGTCATCACACAGCACTTGCAGGGCAAGAAGGCGATCAGGCCCAGTCAGCATGGGTTTATGAAAGGCAGGTCCTGCTTGACGAACCTGATCTCCTTCTATGACAAAATGATATGCCTGGTGGATTAGGGAAAGGCTGTGGATGTGGTCTACCTTGACCTCAGTAAGGCTTTTGACACCGTTCCCCACAGCATTCTCCTCGAGAAACTGGCTGCTCTTGGCTTGGACTGGCATACGCTTCGTTGGGTTAGAAACTGGCTGGGTAGCCGGGCCCAGAGAGTCATGGGAAATGGAGTCAAATCCAGTTGGAATCACTAGTGGCATCCGCCAGGGCTCAGTACTGGGGCCAGTTCTCTTTAATGTCTTTATCAATGATCTGGATGAGGGGATCGAGTGCACACTCAGTAAGTTTGCAGACGACACCAAGTTAGGTGCGTGTGTCGACCTGCTCAAGGGTAGGAAGGCTCTGCAGGAAGATCTGGATAGGCTGGACTGATGGGCCGAGGCCAACGGTATGAAGTTCAACAAG
This sequence comes from Nettapus auritus, assembly GCA_011076525.1. Taxonomy (NCBI): domain Eukaryota; kingdom Metazoa; phylum Chordata; class Aves; order Anseriformes; family Anatidae; genus Nettapus; species Nettapus auritus. The sequence continues at coordinate 4,871,755 of CM021776.1, read as the reverse complement.
GCCAAGTGCCGGGTTCTGCACCTGAGGCACAACAACCCCAAACAGAGCTACATGCTGGGAGATGAGTGGTTAGAAAGCTGCCTGTCAGAGAAGGACCTGGGAGTTTTGGTTGGTAGTCAGCTGAATATGAGCCAGCAGTGTTGCCAAGAAGGCCAACAGCATCCTGGCTTGTATAAGAAGCAGTGTGGCCAGCAGGGCTAGAGAAGTGATTGTCAACCTGTACTCCACACCTCGAGTACTGTGTTCAGTTTTGAGCCCCTTGCTACAAGAAGGGCATCAAGGTGCTTGAGCGAGTCCAGAGAAGGGCAATGAAGCTGGTGAAGGGTCTGGAGAACAAGGCTTATGAGGAGTGGCTGAGGGAGCTGGGATTGTTCAGCCTGGAGAAGAGGAGGCTCAGGGGCAACCTTATTGCTCTCTATAGGTACCTTAAATGAGGCTGTGGCGAGGTTGCGGTTGGTCTCCCATGTGCCTGGTGACAGGACGAGGGGGAATGGGCTAAAGTTGCACCAGGGGAGGTTTAGGTTGGATATTAGGAAAAACTTCTTTACTGAAAGGGTTTTTAGTCACTGGAATAGGCTGCCCAGGGCAGTGGTTGCATCACCATCCCTGGAGGTCTTTATTAAAGACGTTTAGATGTAGAGCTTAGGGATATGGTTTAGTGAATGACTTGTTAGTGTTAGGTCAGAGGTTGGACTTGGTGATCTTGGAGGTCTCTTGCAACCTAGATGATTCTGTGATTCTGTAATTTAACAGTGGCCTTAACTGACAACAAAGGAGTTACATGGAGCAGAATACACAGGTCAGAGGAAAATCACTGAGATGGCCTCTACCCTATGAAGTAAACTGGTTCAAAACCAAGACACTATTTCATTCCATCCAAAAAGGCAACCATTTGGATAGATCACAGTTCAAGGTGATTCTGCTCTGTGTAGCAACCCAGGAAGTTCTCAGATTTAAGCTTTTCCACAATGTCTAAACAGACTGCTTGTTTCAATGGAGGTCAAGCACAGACCTGCAGTTCTTGGTGGAATACAGAGCCCTCATGCCATCCTAGGATCTTCACACTCAACAAGCAAAATCAAGTAGCTTAAGGGGATACCTAGAACATTACCAGCTTTGCAGCGATCACTGTTGTGCTGGTGCCTTTCCTCCTTGTTCCTGCATGTTCTACTAAAATCCTAGAATCATTTGGGTTGGAAAAGGCCCTTAATATCATCAAGTCCAATCATCAACCTAACACTATGAACTTCACCACCAAACCACAAGCCTAAGTGCCATGTCTGCATGACTCTTAAATACCTCAAGGGATGGGGACTACACCGCTTCCCCCATAGGCAGCCTGTTCCAACGCCTAACTAATGGTTTTCCATGAAGAAACTCTTCCTAACATTCAATCTAAACATCTCCTGGTGCAACTTAAGACTGTTTCCTCACATTCTATCTCTTGTCACCTCCAAAAAGAGAGCAACCCCCTCCTCACTGCAACCTCCTTTCAGGTAGTTGTAGAGTGAAGAGGTCTCCCCACAGCTTCCTCTTCTGCAGACCAAGCAACCCCAGTTCCACCTCAGCTGCTCCTCATAACATTTTTTTTTTCTAAGCCCTTCACCAGCTCCCTTGCTCTTTTCCACACACACTGAAGTAACTCAGTATCTTTCCTCTAGTGAGGGGCACAAACCTGAACACAGTATTTCCATACTTCAGCAGTTCTGTAACTTCTATCTCTTCAAATCAAGCCAGTACCAAAGCCATCAATTCTTTACAGTGTACCTGCTGCAACATTCAAGTTAAAACCTAGAGTGGTATACCCATCATTGCCCTATACCTTCCCAATTAATTTTCATCATTTCACCAACTCTGCTCTTCCCTTTGCATGCATAACTCATACTAACGTAATATGTCACATTGTAAGGCCATGGTTTTGTACACTTAGTATCTGCACAGATGAGAAATGTACCAAAAAGGCACTGAATCAGGACACAGCTGCAGGGGCAACATAGATGAGTTTCAAATCCACCATTCTATCAGAGATTGAGGGTGTATCAAGAGGATGGCTCACATTAACAACAATGGACAAGTCATTTTCCAGGGGCTTCTTAAGCCATCTATCACTGGGCTTTTGTGCCATAACTAAATCAAAACTGATCCTACCAACATTTTCAGCTCTCTAAATTATTATAATCTCTAATGTGTGCAAATTGTGATGGCAAGTGTCGGGGCTTGGCTTTTTTTTTTTCCTTAAAGGTGAGGGTGAATGAACACAACCCCAGAGCGTATTTGTAATAGGATGCCTCTAAGCACAGGCAAATGACTTTGCCCTTCAGCTGCACCTGTGTTTATATTTCCCAAAAATACCTTGATTTGATGAGTCATCCCCAAAAGCTTCGCCTCAAGGAAAAAGTCTTCCAAGAACTACAAGTCTGATATGCACTTCTAAAAATTGTATCTTTAGGATCTGTCCTTCTGGGAGTTCTGGTATGGGGATAATATTTACATTAGTTCTGGCCCCTAAGCAAACCAGAAATTGGGAGGAACTTTCCGTTTCCTTTAGACTACCATACATAGCGCTCCAACAATTAAAAAGACTGCAGTCTTCATAATTTACTTTGTGGTTTTCTCCCTCATTCCACGTTAAGTCTAAGGCCCATGGTAAAAAATCATGTCCTTATTTGTGCAATGAATCTGTGCAAATACATGTGTGTAAATATCTGTGTTAATTACTGAGGTTAGTAGCGTCTAAACAGAGCCCATTAGCTCTAAAAACTGTAGTAGCTTGTCAGTTCAGTGTCAGGCACTAAGATCATACAGAGAAGACAAACATGTTTCAGAACTGGTAAATCATAGACTGTTTTGTGAAATTCCCAACCATCACCAATATCCTCTTCTGGATAACTCATAAATTAGTATTCAAGACACCACAGCATATTCAAATAATTACAATATATGGCATGGAGGTGCTGACTAATGTCTACTTCGTTAGTGTCTGACAATTATAATACTCCACCAGAGAATGCAACAGTGATTTCTGTATGACATTTCAGGCCTGTACTGGGTCTGGCTGGGATGTTAACTTGCCCTGCAGCAGCCCAAACAGTGCCACGCTCTGCACTTGTAGCTAGAAGAGCAGTGGTATCACACCAGTGTTGTGTCTGCTGCTGAGCAGTGCTGGCACAGTATCAGGACTTTCTCCAGCCCTCCTGGGGGGTGGGCAAAAAAGTGAGAAAGAAACATCACCAGCGCAGCTGACCTAAACCAACCGAAGAGATATTCCATACCATATGGCGTCACACTCAGCAATAAAAGGTGGAAAAAGGAGGAAGAGGGGAGGGGTAGGCTCTCGTTGCGAAAACGTCTGTCCTCCTCGCAAACACCGGCTACGTGCGTTGAGGCCCTGCTTCAAGGACGTGGTCAGGCATCGCTCATTTGTGGGAAGTAGAGAGTAATTTCTTTCCTCTGCACTTCCACATAGCCTTTACTTGTTTTGTTTTGCTGTTCCCTTTCCCCCTCCCTTTCCCCTTTCCCTTTTTCCCTTCAGTTGAATTGTTAATTAATAATATTTCCTTAATATATATATATATATATTTCCCTTTAATTAAATTATCCTTATCTCAACCCGTGAGTTGTTCTTTCCTTTACTTCTTCCCCTCCTCAGATGAGGAGGGGGAGTGAGAGAGAGGTTGTGGTGTTCAGCTGCCCAGCACGGTAAAACCACCACAAGGCCTAGTGTTTTTGTGTGTGCACAGTCTGCTGGAATGGCTTCACTTTAGAATCACTGTCCATAGGAAATGGCAGACTCTGCAAACATAAAACATATAAAATGAACATATACAGTACAGCAAGATTCATCCTAGAAACTGAAGCATGGATCTCTAACAGATCCAAAACGAAACATTATCTAGATGAAGACTTAATACGGTATGCAAGAATGAGAATCATGCCTTTATTCCTATTAACTGGAGATGAAAAGGAAGAAAAAAATGTGTCTGAAAGATAAAGTGAGTTGCAAGATTAATTCTTTCCAGGAAAGAATTTTTCCAGATGCTGTCATTTTCTGGGTCATATTTTCCCCTCCTCTACAGCAACTCTTCCCCAGAAGCACCATTTTGAGGGAGGATACTCAATTTTAAAATGCTCTTTTTGACTTACAGAAGATAAAGGAGCTATGCACGCTTGAAAGTGTAACTCTCACTTGGATACAGGAGTTTGTTTTTATGCTACTATTCTGAATGTAGACGTAAGTGCCCTGTGATCAAAAGCAGTCTCTATCTCAACCCTGAGGAGCTCAAGTACTTATCTGGAAAAAGGCCAAGCAGAAATTCTTTGCCTGCCTTTGTGAAAGAGCTGGTGATTTCAACCTATTTAAAAAACGTCCCGTTAAAAACAGTCTCTAGAAACAGCATGTGCAGTTATTCTCAGTGGAAAGCTAAACGGATGTGTGTCAGACAAAATGAGTCTAGGGGAGGAACCATTTTGTGCTCAAGGAAGTGACCGTGACAGATAGGGACTTGGCCACTCAGCGGAGCCGCTTAATACCATTTGTGTATCTGCTGTAGTAAAAAAAAACTCTACAGTCAATCTCCAAGTCTGTTGCAATCATTGTTAAGCATGTATTACAGGCTTCCTTGTCCTCTTGGTCTAGGAAAGTGCTCAGAAACCGAGCTTCATCACTAACACCTTGCAACTATTGCTCCTTGCAATTTTGGGGATCAAGCAATGTGAAAACCAGAATGGAACCAGAGACCTGTAAATAACATACTTGGGCACCTGTAATGTAATGTAGCCCACTTTGGTGCAGTTTAAGAGAAACAAATGGACTGGAAACACATTACACTTTGAAACTTTTTTTTTTTTTTTTAATGGATAAAAGGTGTACAGTAATGTACCATGAGTCTTCACAAATGGAAAGACACATGAGTAAAGTGAAAAACGCAGACAAGTTCCCCCAGAACTTTCTCCAGTGTAGATAATGTGCTGATTTTCAGGGGTGTTTGGTGTTTGTTTTTGAGGAAGGATTCATCCTAGCAAGTGCAGTGAATGAAGTGTAGATGCAATGGGGAAGCTAATCAAGCCCAGATTCTGCTGTCACTTTCTATGAGGCACTTTGGATCTGCAGCTGGAAACAGCAGTGATCAATAATTATGGTGGCAATGGTGGAGGCTACAGAAAAGGTCAGTGCAGGTCAACCCAAGAGAGGACTGCATCCTGGGTACCAAAACAAATTGGCAAGACACTACCAGGTAACAAACACTGACCATTCAGTCAGGTATCTGAGTGGGAGCTGATGTCTCTGGAAAATAAGATTCTCTTTTAACTTGTGGTTCAACTGCTATGGAGCAGGGACTTTTTGTTCTGCCACTGTACGCCAGCTAGCTGATTCTTTAGGAGAGATATCAAATACCCATAAATTTCAGATACTTCTGTGAAATCAGACCCCAAATGCTTGTACGTGGTCCTACAAGGACTTGGAGCACATATCAAAATTATTATCGGATTAGCATTCACCCTTTTGACTGTTTCTTGTTTGCATGCCCCAGTTTTATTTGCATCAGCTGTCCCCGAAGGATGACAGTGTACACAGTGAAATACACTTACAGTTTTTCTGGAAGTAAGCCAAGCAGACATCATCCCAAAAGGTAACATTTCATAATTACCATTTAATTGCTACTTTCAGTTCTAATCCCCTCGAGACTGTAAAAGCAATGCTTATCCAGCCAGGCAGCATGCAGCTTCCACATCCAGCTACTGTTCACCAATGAACTTGATTATCAAGTACAGATCATCAAATGTACTATATATAAAGCATTCATCTCCATAGAAAAAGAAGAGCAAGCCCATCACAGCTGAAGAAGAGACAAAATTCAATCAAGTTACTTGCTGCTGGTGGGCTCTGTAATAGTCAAATTCAGTACTCACCTTTGACTGCCTGACTGAAGTCGGGACTCCACTTACTGGCATGGATTCATGAAGTTGGGCATGAGGAAGGAAGACGACAATGAAATGGTATTATCTTCCCCTCTGCAGCTCTGCAAAGGCACTCTCAAACACCAAGATGAATAAAACTGATATCAAATGAAGCTGTAGCCTCCCAAAAGAGCTTCTTAGCCACAAGGCTCTTTGTGACTACTAGTCAGGTAGTTCTGACAAAGTGGAATATCATTAGCAAGAGGGAACAATGTTGGCTAAGGCACTTCATTGGAAAGTAAGAGAGACTCTTGGCACTTTCTGCAGTACTGCCCACAGAATGCTTCTTGTTGCTTCAAAACAATCCAGGAAAAACAACGTCTTCCCATCTTTCCTACAATGAGTAAAAGAGAATCTTGTTCAGAACCTCAGAGAGATTGTACTGCATGGCCCAGTAGCAAATGTATTAACCCTAAGGAGAAGGCACACCAATAGATTCCTGTATTGCTGGAGAGTGTTTGAAGACCAAAATACTCTTTACCTTTAAATTGATTGGGATACATTAGAGAGCTGGAAACAAGCATAACCTGCAGTCAGGTTAGTATCAAGTCTCTGAAGACACACATTGATTTGCAAGGAAAATAGACTTATTGAAATATAGTAAATTATGATACATTTATGTATGAAATGAAGCAAGCTTTTTTGTTTGTTTTGTTTTGTTAGATACTAACCTTGGATTATTAGTTAGGCCTTACATACACACATGGTATAGCAACTGATGACCCCACTGAGAATGCAATTAGCTAAACAAAAAGCATGTAAACAAGGAAGGGAACGGTACCATACAAAACAGTACAGTCAGACCATTGGGACTACATGGATATGATAAGGTCATAATATGAAAATAATTATCATCAAATTATGTATGTTGGAAAAGACCTTCAAGATCACCAAGTCCAACTACCAACCTGACCTACAAAGTCCCATTACTGAAACATGTCCCTTAGTGCCATGCCTACATATCTTAAGTACCTCCAGGAATGGGGACCCCACCACTGCCCCAGGCAGCCTGTTCGAATTTTTCCCCACCCCCTCCATGAAAAATATCCAATATTCCTGATATCCTTTGTGATATTCAAACAAAACCACCCGTGGCACAACTTGAGATCGTTTCCCTGCACCCTATCACTTGTCACTTGAAATTTTATTTCTAATCTTTTGCTATATAACACAAAGTCTCTAAATTAGGACATTTATTCTAATCATTAACTTTCTTAAAACTATTACAAATTCTTTTTGATTCAGTAAGAGTTTGTTTCCTTAGGCGTAGGCACATATTTCTTCTTGGGCATCATAGAATCATAGAATGGCTAGGGTTAGAAGGGACCTCAAAGATCCCTTCGTTCCAACCCCATGCCATAAGCAGGGGCGCCACCCAACACGTTCCTCAGGACCTCCCTCACCTAAACTGGCATTGAATATCTCCAAGGACGGCGCATCTACAGCCTCACTAGGAAGCCTGCTCCAGTGCCAAACCCCACTCTGAGTAAAGAACTTCCCTCTTAACCTCTAATATATATCCCCTCTCTTTTCGTTTAAAACCACTTCCCTAATCCTGACAGTATCTGATTGAGCAAAGACTTGCTCTCCATCTTTTATATAAGTAGAATTCAAATACTGACTAGTCAAAATAAGGTCAATCCAGGGCACTCAAGGTGTCAATTTTAGGGCACAAAGCTTCCTTTTGCGGGGAACAAAGCATCATCATAAGGCCCCGGCAGCAAGCCAGGGACTCCAAAGGCCCAGGGTCCAGGCCCAAAGCCTCAGCTGCACCTTGAGGACCAGGCCCCACCACCCTCCCAATCCCTCCCCATTTTAAACGTTCCAAGCCTCATCAGTAGGCCCAGGGTTTCCTTTGAAGGCTCCAAAGCCTTCTTGTCAGGCTCTACAACCTCCTCTTGCCATCCCAAAGCTTCTCCTGAGCGCCTACACCCTCAGTTTGTAGGCCCAGGGCCTCCTGTTTACCGACCAAGCCCTTTGGTTCAGGGCTCTGAGTCTGCTCTACGGAGCCAAAGCTGGCTTCTCAGTGCTTACACCCTCACTTTTATGGCCCACGCTGTCATCTGCAGGGCACAATGCCCCATTTTTAGGGCCCCCAGTTTCACTGTAAGGTGCAGAGCCACCTTTCTAGGGTGTAAAGCCTTA